>JBAIZL010000004.1:189627231-189637231 GCA_036971475.1 Prosapia bicincta | reverse complement strand
ACCTAACACTGGTCATCGGAACTGGATCAAGAAGAGGAAATAATATAAGGATTGCAATTTGATTTAGAAATGTTTCTTGTTTATGGTTTATTATAAACCAATAATAAAAAAAAAATATATATATATATATGATGAATAAATATTATCTGGAGTACATCCGTTCATTCTGCAGTGCATAAATTCGCAGTTTCGACATTACGCTAGAATCTCATCCAGCACTGACGAGGTGAACCCAACAACAGTTGACTTGCTCTTCAACTGTTGTTGGGTTCACCTCGTCAATGCTGGATGAGATTCTAGCGAAACGTCGGAACTGCAAATTTATGCACTGCAGAATGAACAAATGTACTCCAGATAATATTTATTCATCATATTTATCCATCCTTGAAGGAATACATATCAGCATATATATATATATATATATATATATATATATATATATATATATATAGTTATTATAAGTTATATATTATATAAGTTATTATTATTAATTGTAAACATTTTTTTCCATCACTAAGTGCAATAATTTTACCTTATGTGATGAGGTACTTTTCGGTCACTTGACCACTGTCGAATCTCTGAATTCATTTTCTATTTTTCTGGTTTGGTTGTTTGGTTTGTGTTTCTTCATTGAGCCGCGTGTATAATGTTTTTGAATAGTACGTCATCTGGATGTGTTGTCTGTATGTTTATTAAATTGTTGTGTATGTTTTTATAAATGTGGTATTTGTCTAGTGAGTTTAGTTCTATTAGGTTATTATTTATTTTAAGTATGGTTAGGTTATTTTCGTAATTTGTTATTTCATGCTTATGTGATATTAGGTGTGCTGCTACATTTGATGCTTTTGTATTTTTATTTTTGAATGCTTTGTAATGTTCTTCAAATCATATTTTAAATGATATGGTAGTTTTTCCTATGTAAAATGTGTTGCAGTCGTTACATGTAATTTTGTAAATTCCAAATATGTTATGTTTTTCTGAATTTCTTTTGTGGTTTGTGTTATTAAGATATTTTTATTATTTTGTTGTTAGGTTTGTTTGTTGGAGTGTAGTGTTTGTTGTTGTATATATTTGTTATTTTTTCTATTTTGTTATTGGTATATTCATATTATAGGTAGATTTTTTTATTAATATTTTTGTGTTCAGGTTGTAGTGTTGTGTTGAGGTTAGGTTTTTTTGTAAATTTATTGTATATGTTTTTTAAAACTTGTTGGTTGTATCCATTTTCTATTGCTATTTTTGTAATGTTATCTAATTCTTCATTTAATTTTGATTGTATGTATTTTATTGCTTTATTTATCATGTTACTGTAGGTGTTAATTTTGTGTGTCCAGGGGTGGTTAGATTTGTAGTGAATTGTGGTGTTGGTGAATTACTAAAAAGGTGGATTCTTGGGGTTTTAGGTTTTTTTAAAATAAAGTTAATAAATACAGTGTTAAATTGCTCTTTCTCTCGAGTCGTTATTACGGAATCTTCTATAAATTAAAAAGTGGTGAAAAAAACTAGATTAATAAAGACAATGAATTTAAATTGGTTATAAGTTTACTAATTTATAAATCGCTGTTGGATGAATCTAATGTTAGAATATTTTTTTCACTTTTACAAAACTTAAATTTGTGATTTTATAATAAAATATAAACTATTAATAATAATTACAAAATAAGCAGACAAAATTTCATTAACACACACATAGTCATAGCGCGTGATAAGAAGTAGTTACTGTCTGTTCTTACCAAGTGCCTCTTTTACATTT
Organism: Prosapia bicincta; assembly: GCA_036971475.1. NCBI lineage: Eukaryota > Metazoa > Arthropoda > Insecta > Hemiptera > Cercopidae > Prosapia > Prosapia bicincta. The sequence goes on along the minus strand of JBAIZL010000004.1, from coordinate 189,635,478 downwards.
TTTTTTCACCTATATAGAAATAAAAATAAATTATCTAAAAAATTTGAAAATGTTCAAAAAATGAAAAAAAAAAATAAAACTTAACACTGACACCATAAAAATAAAGAAAATATAACAGAAAACCTTATACGGTAGTTTCATTACAAAACAGAACAATATTTTATAATACAACTACATATAGAGTAACAAGGGTTAATATGTTCTTTAGAAAGGTTTCTGAAGGTAAGGTAACTGGTTAATGAGTGGAGCGATAACCTTAAAGTGAAACATTGCCTTCATTTTATGAGCGGTAACATAATGATATACACCTAGATGATTCCATTTTACACATCAAATGGTTAGTTTATGTTGGGAAATAGTAGTTTTTAAAATCAAACTTATCCTAATCACATACCATGTAAGGTAGCTAACAGATAACTATATTGTAAAGTACTGTAACATGGAGTTCTGTTTTATAAAGAGACCTTGAATACATAACATTTTGGGTGTATTTATTTATTTTTGTATATTTAAAATATATATATTATATTTTCCATGTCCTGGAAAATTTCCATACCCTAGGTGAAATGCTTTACTGATTCTCGGTGGTGCGATATTGCCAATATATAACCAGAAACTTTTTGATTACCCAATATATACCCTCAACCCACTTAAAATAATATATATATATATATATATATATATATATATATAAAATGGGCTACAGTGTTAACAAGAAGTGATTAAATGGGAAAGCCAATTAATAGTGGTTAAAATTTATAATAATCAATCTCATGGAAACAATATGGTCCTTATCAATATGATTATTGTAAAAATATGGTCCTTTATCAAGTATTTTTTTGGTAAATGACTGCACTATGTTACTACTACATTACTATTATCAAGTATCTGGTTTGGATAGCTTTCATTATAAAAAAAGGTACCTAACATAAACTTGTTGAGATAAAGCAATTGGGATTCGTTTGTACATTAGGTTTTGGTGAAGCGAGTTACAGAAATATCTTTTCTGTACTGTTTGTTCTTACAGCGACAATTTTTTACCCAACTACATTGCATATTGCAAAAAAACATTTTTAATACTGAAAGGTATGGTTATAATTAAAACAAAGGCTAATAAGAGGTTTAGAAATTTTAAAAGTATTCTTTAAATAAATGAAGGGATGTTTGTTGTTAAATGGTAAAACAGATATATGATCTAATGTAGTATTAGATAGGGTCATTTTATCAAGAAATATTCACTTTATACAGTTTGATATGTGAAATGAGGTTATGTTCCTATTTTATAGAATTTAACCACTGTATATTTTTGCGAGATTTACAATAATTTTTTTCTCTTTAGAATGTTAAGAAACTTATGTAAGAAAGACAGAAGTTGGACCAATCATTGTTAACTATTACTAAAACTTTTGTTGACTATTGCTAAAACTTCGATAAATAGAATGTAAATAATGTTCTCTAAATACAAAAAACTGATACTTTGAAGTAAACTGACATTTTGGTGTAACAAAATAAACTGATTTTATATAGTACCATGGATTACATATATACATCTTGACTTTATAGTCAGGTAATATTAATTTTTTGTAATATTCATATGCAATGAAACAATACATTATTACTTTATTGGATAAATACCTACACTTATTAAATAATCTCCTTAATAATAATAACAAGAAGAAGAATAAATAACTATTTTTTATCAATCACTTTGATATCTGTCAAATATATGAATATACAATATGTTATTTAAAATAAACTGTAAAATTCTTTTCAAAAATATTTATTACCGATTTGACTCCAGTTATTCTTGAACAATCAAACAATAACTCAGCATATTACAAGTTGTAAATTTTAAGAGTATTAAAAAAAGGTAAATAACAAATAAATTCTTACAAAAACAAACAAACAAAAAAAAAACACACCACTGAAATATCAACGCATTCTAGCTTTTCAATGTTTAAACTGTAATGGGTATTGTTTTGATTTTAAATCAGTGATGTAACTTGTCAAAATACATTTCCCCCACACGAAATCAAAATTTACCACCTAATATTAACCAAAGTTGCATGTACTGTATTGAAAATTGAAAGTAATCCAAGTCAGCTTCTTTCAGAGTTTGTAAACATATGGTAAACATATTAAGAAATACAAATTTGTAAATTGTTGTATCTAATGGTTTTGATACTGTAAAAAGTTAATCTCAATATTACAATTAAAAAAAAACATAGGTACCAGCATTGTATTTAAAAAAATCAACAAATTTAAATTGACATAAATTCTGTAATATGTTTGAATATACCATAGATATTTTGAATATTATTTTTCTTGTAGTTGTTGGGCTGTACATTTTGAAAATTTGAACTTACCTTTAAAAAACCACAACTTATAGCATTGAACAATAGCGAATTACAGTGAAATTCAACTGCTGAGAAATACTAAACATTATTACCAGATCTAATATTCTTAAACGACTAATAATTGTATATTTGTAAATTTTTTCTTTAAAACTATTCTAAGGATTATCACAAAAATTGGTATATAGGAGGTTTTTGACCTCAGATATCCAACGGCATATGTCAAAATTTTGCTAAAAATCGTCATCATCAGTTTTCGAAAAATTATACACACACACACACACACACACACACACACACACACACACACACACACACACACACACACACACACACACACACACACACACACACACACACACACACACACACACACACACACACACACACACACACACACACACACACACACACACACACACACACACACACACACACACACACACACACACACACACACACACACACACACACACACACACACACACACACACACACACACACACACACACACACACACATATATATATATATATATATATATATATATATATAAAGAACTAAATCAAAATACAAATATAAGAATTATAATTGAATTTACAATTCAAAGCTTTTCGTTGGCTAACAGTACCAACATCATCAGGAATATTAAACAATTCTTGTATTTGTATTTTGATTTAGTTCTTTATTATTACACAAGAATACATATTGCGATATTTATACATACATACATACATACATACATACATACATACATATATATATATATATATATAAAGAACATAAGTCAAAATACAAATACAAGAATTATAATTGAATTTACAATTCAATTATAATTCTTGTATTTGTATTTTGACTTATGTTCTTTATTAATGCACAAGAATACATATTGCGATATATATATATATATATATATATATATATATATATATATATATATATATATATATATATATATATATATATATATATATATATATATACTTTAACTGAACTTTTGTTAAATTATAAGTTACTTTTATGTTATTTAATTACCTTACCTATCTAATGTCACAACTTCAGGTTTATAAAGAATTAACAATGTTATATAAATTTTAAACATCACTTGAGTTTATTTCTCTACATTTAACTCTACACATTATACCAAATTTATATTAATATTTTTCAGTGACAGGATTGATTTCTTAACTAACATTACAATTAATAAAAGGTGGACTTTTGAGGCTTTAGATTTTCTAATAAAATAACATAACAAAGTTTAATAAATTCACTATTAAAATTTTGTACTTGCTCTCGGGTCGCTATTAAGGGAACCTTTCTTCTTAAATTAGAAATGGTGAAACTAGATTAATTTTTATCAATTGCAATGAAATTAAAATTGTTCTGAAATTTACTAAATTATAGATGTCGGTTGGCTACACTTATATCCAAAGAATACTTATGATTTTGTAGAGCTCCTGGAATCTTGGCCGTTGTTACCTTCTGCACTTACACTTGACACAAAAAAACTTACTTTCTTAATTCTAAAAAAAACTCTTACGTCGCACTTTTTAAAAATTTACTTATAACAACAAAACTCTTTACTTAATTTAATAATGTACTAATTTTACACACTGCCATCTTTTGACCCCACAAATCCCTCTGCCCTCTTCTAAAGCTCCCTTAAAACTTAAAACTTCTCCTGATCATTTTAGTTTTAATGGAAATCCCTAAATTCTTCCTCTACCAATACGTTATTTGTAGTTTCCCACAACTTCCATAATTAACCACCTAACGGTACCGCGTTATTTTCCCAGGTTATCGGTCACTGGAATTTCCCGTGTTAACCAGCTTGGACCCTCTCTATTGTCAATGGTTGCCGGCACACAGTTTATAGCTTCCCTGGAAAAGAATAATGGAATGGTACCTGCTTTGTCGGCACCTTACCAAACTATATTTGCGTTTTTCTTTGCTTAATCGTTCTACAGATAATTATTTTAGCTATTAACTAAATTTATTCTAAATCCTCATACGTTATAATATATATATACATATATATATATATATATATATATATATATATATATATATATATATATATTTTATAACTTAAAAGTTATTTATCTGTTTTACCTTTAGATTATATTATAATTACCTTACTTTTCTACCGTCACAGCTTCAGGTTTCTAAATAATGAAACAATCATATAAATTTAACATTTATTCATCTGACATTCAATTATTATAAATTATACCTTCAAATACATTACTACGATGCAGTGACAAAGATTAATTGCATAACTAATACTACAACTACTAAAAAGGTGGACTCTTGACACTTTAGGTTTTTAATACAATGTTACAATAAGTACAGTGTTAGATTGCTCTTTCTATCGGGCCGCTATTACGGGATCATCTATAAAGTAGAATGTGTTTAGAAAAAAACTAGATAAAATTTTATAAAGACAATTAATTTAACTTTGTTCTGAATTTATTAAATTATACATATATCTGTTGGCTGAATGTAATATAAGAGAATTTGTACTTATTGTTTGCGTTCCTGGAATTCCCTGGTGCCTGACCTTGACTTTTTCACTTCACTTTTACACAATAACTAGCTGGCTACGTGGGTTTTCCGACCGTGGTATTTGCGATCCTATTGTTTGAACACCTGCTGCTTTGGCGTTTCCGCCCGATCGGGTTCGAGACGTGGGATTTCCGATCTGTCACCACTCACTTGCTGTATAGTAGTGTAAAATAATACAATTATATCCTTAAAATATGACAAGAGTGTTTAATCACTTGCTGTATAGTAATGTAAAATAATACATTTATATCCTTAAAATATGACAAGAGTGTTTAATCACTTGCTGTATAGTAATGTAAAATAATACAATTATATCCTTAAAATACGACAAGAGTGTTTAATCACTTGCTGTATAGTAATGTAAAATAATATAATTATATCCTTAAAATATGACAAGAGTGTTTAATCACTTGCTGTATAGTAATGTAAAATAATACATTTATATCCTTAAAATATGACAAGAGTGTTTAATCACTTGCTGTATAGTAATGTAATGTTTGTCGATTTTTTAGTACGCTATCTTGATCATTCCTTTCTTAATATTTCTACTGATTATTATTATTTTGAATACTAACTAAATTTAAGCTATATGTCTCATATGTTAATGTCATAATATATATATATTTAAATATAAATAAATAAATAAATAAATAAATATATATATATATATATATATATATATATATATATATATATATTAAATATGGTGATATGTTTTCTTGTATATATAGTTAATAAATTTAAAATATTTCAAACACAAGAATACTTTTAATGAATATATTTATTCAAAGCTTTTCGCCGATAAAAAAGTTTCAGCATCTTCAGGAAAAATAATTATCTAATAAAATACTTTTACAAAATTAAAAATCTTTTACAAAATTAATTTTGTAAAAGTATTTTATTAGATAATTATTTTTCCTGAAGATGCTGAAACTTTTTTATCGGCGAAAAGCTTTGAATAAATATATTCATTAAAAGTATTCTTGTGTTTGAAATATTTTAAATTTATTAAATATATATATATATATATATGTATGTATGTATTTGTAAATTTTTTTGTCGGAACTACTCTAAGGATTTTCACCATGGTATATAGGGGGATTTTAATTTCAGGAATCCAATGGGCCAAGTTAAAATTTGCTAATAAATCGTCTTCATCAGTTTTCGGATAATTGTATATGCATGTATATGTAAATGTTTTGTCGGAACTACTCTAAGGATTTTCACCATGGTATATAGGTGTATTTTAATTTCAGGAATCCAATGGGCCAAGTTAAAATTTGCTAATAGATCGTTTTCATCAGCTCTCGGAAAATTGTATATATGTGTATTTGTAAATGTTTTGTCTGAAACTACTCTAAGAATTTTCACCAAAATTGGTATATAGGGGGATTTTAATTTCAGGAATCCAATGGGCCAAGTTAAAATTTGCTAACAAATTGTCTTCATCAGTTTTCGGAAAAGTGTATATGCATGTATATGTAAATGTTTTCTCGGAAACTACTCTAAGAATTTTCACAAAAATTGGTATATAGGGGGATTTTAATTTCAGGAATCCAATGGGCTAAGTTAAAATTTGCTAATAAATCGTCTTCATCAGTTTTCGGAAAATTGTATATGCATGTATATGTAAATGTTTTATCGGAAACTACTCTAAGAATTTTCACCAAAATTGGTATATAGGGGGATTTTAATTTCAGGAATCCAATGGGCCAAGTTAAAATTTGCTAACAAATCGTCTTCATCAGTTTTCGGAAAATTGTATATGCATGTATATGTAAATGTTTTGTCGGAAACTACTCTAAGAATTTTCACAAAAATTGGTATATAGGGGGATTTTAATTTCAGGAATCCAATGGGCCAAGTTAAAATTTGCTAATAAATCGTTTTCATCAGCTTTCGGAAAATTGTATATATATGTATTTGTAAATGTTTTGTCTGAAACTACTCTAAGAATTTTTACCAAAATTGGTATATGCCTATAGGGTGTTTTTAATTTCAGGAATCCAATGGGCCAAGTTAAAATTTGCTAATAAATCGTCTTCATCAGTTTTCGGAAAATTGTATATGCATGTATTTGTAAATGTTTTCTCGGAAACTACTCTAAGAATTTCCACTAAAATGGGTATATATGGGATTTTTAACCTCAGAAATTAAATACAGAAGTGAACATTTTATGAAAAATCGTCATAAAATTTTCGATTATTGTTAAACATTGGAAACTACTCTACAGATTTTTACTAAAATTCGTATATAGGGGGTTTTTAACCTTAGCAGTCCAATGGGTTAGGTAAAACCTTTTGGAAAAAATCGTTTTCAAGTTTTTTAAACATCTAAAAATACTTTAAAGATTCAGACCAAAATTGGTATATTGGGGACTAACGTCGTTAATCATATGCGCTAATTGAATTTTTTCTGAAAAATCGATATCAAGTTTTCGAAAATGCTTAAAGAGTTCATATATCCAGAATTACACTGTACTCAAGCAAGAGTCAACTTGAATGTACGAGTACTATAAAATAAATAGAAATGAAATAAATAGATTCCCAGTTAGGCCGGCATTTGCAATGACAATCCATAAGTCACAGAGGTAAACTTTTGATTATGTTGGTATCGACTTAAGAAACTCCGTTTAATTGCATATGGAATGGCAAATGCGCCATTCACTAGAATTAAAAGAAAGAGTAGCTTTAAAATTCTTCTGCCAAGTGATAATACACGTCATATGCGAAACATAATGTTTAAAATTTCGGACTTAATCGGAGTATGATCCGATCGTAGATAGGTTTCCTGAAATTGTTCATAAAATATTAAATATTCAAATCACTGAAAACCTTATTTATAATTTTAGGGTAGAACCCAGTTCATTCTGTTAATTATTGTTTGCATCAAATTGCAAATTCTCAGTTCAAGTTGATTTCAATATGATATTTTAAATTAAGACTAATTATATAAAGATAAAAATATTGAGTCTTTTTCACTTCTTTCTATTAATAGTTCACACTCTCCTGATATATATATATATATATATATATATATATATATATATATATATATATATAACAGGTTATTATATATATAAATGTTAGAAACTAGGTTACAAATTAATTTATTTCTAGGTAAAATTGTTCCTTAATATTCTCTCTAAATTTTTCTTTTATAGTTTAATTTTATAATAAATTTACTGGTTTCTTTTCTTTTATAAATGTCTGATTGCAAAATTTCAAAATGTAGTAATGGATCTAGCGTATATACTTAAGTGTTTTAGATTGCAGATTCCACTTTTCAGCCTTTATCAAAATATTTAATAAGATCTTCTTAAATAAAT
>JBAIZL010000004.1:189577231-189624731 GCA_036971475.1 Prosapia bicincta | reverse complement strand
TCATATTTAAATTAGTTCACAAAGAAAATTAGAAAAAACCGATTAAATATAAAAATGGTTATAGTTCATAGATTTTAATTAGGCTACATCAAAAAATAATATTTTTGAGAGAGTTTACATCTAAGCTATTTTGTGCTAATAACATTAAATTTAAATACTTCAAAACAATTTGAACTTTTTCAATATTTAATATCTTTAAAAAAAAATACCGTCGATTGAAACTGTCAGAACCGACTTGAAAAATAATTTCTACCGTTGACTGAGATTGTTAAGGTAAATCAAGAAATTGCACAGGAGAGAGGAGAACCACCTTATAATCACGATTGACAGTTATACAAATACAGTCGTCGTGAAATGTGCTGTGATGGTAACAGTTTTTAGCCCTATAAAAGTGTTAATCGAAAAAAAAATTGATATCTTGTTTAGCACTTATTCTACGGAGTGAAAATACCCCAACTTCAGAAGAAAACCCGAGACCGGAATCATACGTTATAGGTCTATATGAAGAAATACTTCGGTTCAAATAGCACGTAAGTTCGAGGGTGACAGTGGTAAAACGTCATAGATTAGAGATGCAAAACAAAATTCTGCAAAATTATAAAGTATATTCATAATAAAAGAAGTAGATAAAGTGCTTTTCCAACTTGAAAAAGAAGATTGAAGATAAGAACTAGCCAGTGCTGAGATGGTTTTCTGGAGGATGGATCCAAACTGGAGAAGAATTGAAGGAGAAGAAATGTAACCGATCATTTTCATACTTGAAAGGTGATATATCTTACTGTAGGTGTCTTCAAATTGAACCTTAGCAAGCTATATAGTTTTAAAGTGATTTTGTTTCTAATAAATTGCAAAATTAACAAATTACTTTACATTTTACGAGTTAACTCTTACTATACATATAATTTCGCAAATTTTTAATGAAAAATTTAAGTTAAAACAACCGCCAAATTACAATAACTTACTTAAAATGTATTTGTGAATGTACAAATGTATTTATAAATAGTGTTAAGTTTTAAAATTATATTTGGGAAAAGTTTAGGTCAAAGGAACCTAAACTCAAGAAGATATATACTGACACTTGAAAGAATAATTCCTGAGGATTACTTAATTGCTGAAAAGTTCTGAATGCGAGAGAAAATGAGGATTATAGGGACAGTATCTTCAGCACTTCCTAAATACGAAACAAAAAAATAGCCACAGCAAAAAATTACTTAATATATTTTTGCTCAATCCATACTATATCGAAATGTCTATTTTTAACATTTGCCCTTTGTACTAAACAATCAAATAAGTTGAACAATTTCATTATATGATTGAGAATATTTTCAATTAACGAATTTTCATAACATATATAAAAATATGTATCGTAATTTAAAATGTGTATTTAGCAATTTAAGAATTTCATTTTAGCTAAAGTGAGTTAATCTGAAAAAGATAAGTTGACTAGTAAACCTTTCACAAGATATAAATTATAAGGTGTACGAAAAGGCACAAATTTTATATGTTATTGAAAAATATATGTAAAATATTGATTCCAATTATTATTATTGATTCTTACAATTACTAATATATATATTATAACATAAAGTACGAGGCTTTAGATTAAATTAAGTTAGTTGCTAAAATAATCATCTGTAGAATTAAGCAAGGAAAGACACAAATAGTTTTTCTAGTGCGGACAAAGCAGGTACCATGTCATTATCCTTTCCAGGAAAGCTATAAGTTGAGTCCGGCAACCATAGACAATAGAGAAGGGTCCATAGTGGTTAAGACGGGAAATCCAGCAGCCGATATAGCCTGAGAAAATAACCGTGTACCATTAGGTTTAGCTAATTGTAGTAAAGCTAAATTAAGCAGAGTTTTTTTATAAGTAAAATTTAAAAAGTGCGACGTAAAAGTTTTTTTTTTAGAAATATAAAGTAAGTTTTTTTTGTGTGTCAAGTGCAAGTGCAGAAGGTAATAACCAAGGCCAGGATTCCAGGGACTCATCAGAACAATAAGTATTATTTGAATATAAGTGTAGCCAACAGACATCTATCTTTTAGTTCAGAATAAATTTCAATTTCATCAAAATTTATAAAAATTATTCTAGTTTCACCATTTCTAATTTAAAAGAAAAGTTCCCGTAATAGCGACCCGAGAGCAAGAATAAAATTTTAATACTGTTTTTTTTTGTTATGTTATTTTATTAGAGATCTAAAGCCTCAGAAGTCCACCTTTTATCATTGTAATATTAGTTAAGATATCAATACTGTCACTGCAAAATATTAATATAAATTTGGAATAATGTGTAGAGTTAATTGAAGAGAATAAATGCAAGTGATGTTTAAAAATTGATAAGATTGTTAATTCTTTATAAACCTGAAGGTGTGACATTAATAGGTAAGGTAAATAAATAACATTAAAATATAAATTTAATTATAACAAAAGTTAAGTTATAATTTGGCGCTCAACGTGATTAGCAAAGTTAAATAGAAATGGTGAATATAAATCATAAATTAATAAACAAATTTATTAATCTGTTGGCTTAAGTAAAAGTGTTAATTAAGTAAATTTAATAAAAAACTGTGAACATTATTAAGACTATAGAACATTATTAGGGAGGAGATTTTAAATCATAAGTAAAGTAGAAGAACAAAATTTGTGTGTGGGGGACAGAGACAATTGTAGGGACTAGCGTTAACACCGGAATAGATATGCTACAGTTAATGCAATTCTTAAGTGTGAAAATGGATGAAACTACACAAGATTTAAAAACTTTAAATAGTAAATTAGTTGAGAAAATGGATCAAACTACACAAGATTTAAAGAAAACTTTAAATAATAAATTAGATGAAATTAATGACAAATTAGATAAAATAAATAATAAAGATAACGAAATCAACGATGAAGTTAAGGAAGATGATAGATCAGTTAAGAATAATGAAGACTTTAAAGAAGGAATTAATGATGTATTAGTTAAGGATAAAACGAATGCAATGAAGTAAGCTTAGAATTAAACAATAAAATTGTTACAACACAAACTGAATTAGCGGACGTGGAGGTAATGTGCGAAGATCAACAACAAAAACAAGCGGGAGATTTAAACACATTTAAAATTAACACGGGGCAATGTATTACTGACACCTTGAGTGTAGACGGAGTGCAACCTAGCAGTGCAAAAGTGCCATAAATCAATTTCCGAGGCCAAGGAATGCTAAACAGTTGAAGGCGTTCTTAGGGCTTATAAACTTTTATAACAGATTTTTAAAGGATAATGCTACTGTTACCGCTCCATTACAGGAATTGTTAAGGAAGGGGAAGAAGTTTAAATGGGGAGATGAACAAGAGAGGGGATTTGCATCAGTAAAACAACAATTTTTAGATAAGGTTATGTTAACGCATCCTATACCCAATCGCAAATATTATTTACAATGTGACGCCAGTAACTATGCTTTGGGAGGACAACTATTTCAATACGATGATAATGGACACGTCGGAGTAATTGCATATACCAGCAGGACATTTAAAGGGGGTGAAATAAATTATTCGACGACTGAAAAGGAGCTCCTGAGTATTGTTCATAGTCTAAAGAAATTTAGGCGTTTTGTTTTAGGAAATCTTTTGACCATAATAACTGACCACCGTGCATTGACATATTTAAATCGATGTAAGCTGTTGAAAGCACGAATGACTAGATGGCTATTACTCATTCAGGAGTACAATTTAAACATCATCCACTGTAATGGTAAGGACAACATTGTCGCGGACATACTCAGTAGAAACCCATTAGAAGACACTTTTACACGTGACCAACATGACACATTTATACAAATTGCTGTTATACAACGGAAATTCAATGAGGACGTATTAAACAGATTAAGGGAAATATACACAACACAACAGGAAGACAATAAAACAAAATCTATAACAGACCAATTAGGGAACTCGAACAGCAAACTACACAGATTTTATAAATTATGGGAGGAACGATTGTATAGGCAAGACAACGGAAAATTTAAGTTATACATACCAGAGAGCTTCAGAAATAAATTAATATGGGAAATACATAATTACGTTGGGCACATAGGAATTAACAAAGTGTATGAGACCTTTAAGGAAGATTTTGCAACAGATAGTTTAATTAAAAATATAAAACAGTTAGTGAGGACCTGTGAAGTCTGCCAGAAGTGCAAACATGATATTAAATTAAGAAGTGGGGAAATGACTTGCATAATACCGGAGAACAAGGGCGAGTTAGTGTCAATAGATTACTACGGTCCCTTGCCAAGAGCTAAGAGTAGGGCAAAATTTATTCTGGTGGTCATTGATGTGTTCACTAAATATATTCAACTGTATAAGATAAATAGACCAACCACAAGCAACACTTTAAGAAGACTAAGGGAATATTTCACTAAATATGGACAACCTAGAGCAATTATAACGGACAACGGGACCCAGTTTACTTCCAAACAGTGGGAAAGGGAATTAGCAAACGTGAATATTAGGACTATACACACCTCCATTCGAAATCCATAATCTAATCGCGCCGAGAGGACAATGAGACAGCTGAGTCAGCTATTCAGGAGTCAGCTATCTTACTTAAGGATAACCACCGAGCATGGAAAAAGAATTTAGAGGAAATTGAGATAATTATCAATGAGACCCACCAAGACACTATAAAAACTACACCGTATGAAGCCAGTTTGCCAGAAAACCCCATAGAATTTGGGAAAATGTAATCAGGTTACCTCCAGGGAATCACCAATTTAACCAGTGAAGCAGAAATACATTTTCGAATTAGGAACAAAAGAGAAAAATGTGCAGACAGATTTAACCAGAAGCATCAACCTACAATTTATACCGATGGAGATTTAGTGCTCGTTAAAGCTCTCAATGTATCGAATTTGGCAAAGGAAAAATACAGCAAATTCTTTGAAATTTATGAAGGGCCCTACGAAATTAAGAAATGTCTTGGTAATAGCAGTTACCAACTTACTTCCATAATTAATGGTAAACTTAAGGGTAAATTTAACTGTAGAATGTTAAAAAGGTATCACAAACCCATATTAAATAATTAAATAATTGTATAAAGAGCTTTTAGATATTCATGCATAAATAATTAATTATTAGGATCATAGGATGAACAATGGCATTGTAAACTTTCACACTTAAATTTAAAGAAAGAGTATTAATTTGTGTGACGTGAATTTATAATTATCTACTAATTATAAGTGAATTGATTTAGGATATAAGAGGTTTAACTATAGTAAAATTAAATGTATTAGAAATTTAAGATTGGTGAAGAATTTAAAACAAATTGTTCTTTGATGTCATAGCATTCAAATATTGTAAAATTTAAATTTAAGAAGTCAAAGAAAATTAACTTTAAAATTCTGGGGACTCTATAACATAAAGTACGAGGCTTTAGATTAAATTAAGTTAGTTGCTAAAATAATCATCTGTAGAATTAAGCAAGGAAAGACACAAATAGTTTTTCTAGTGCCGACAAAGCAGGTACCATGTCATTATCCTTTCCAGGAAAGCTATAAGTTCAGTCCGGCAACCATAGACAATAGAGAAGGGTCCATAGTGGTTAAGACGGGAAATCCAGCGGCCGATATAGCCTGGAAAAATAACCGTGTACCGTTAGGTTTAGCTAATTGTAGAACTGTGGGAAACTTACAAAGAACGTATTGGTGGTAGTGGGAAAGATTAGATTTTGGAATAAAAACTAAATGATCGAGGAAGTTAGGAAGAGTTTTTGAGAGGAGTCTCAGAGGAAGACAGGTTGGTGGGGACAAGGGTGGAAGTGTTGTAAAGGGAGAAATTGATTAAATTAAGTAAATAGTTTTTTTTATAAGTAAAATTTAAACAGTGCGACGTAAAAGTTTTTTTTTAGAAATATAAAGTAAGTTTTTCTTTGTGTGTCAAGTGTAAGTGCAGAAGGTAATAACCAAGGCCAGGATTCCAGGGACTCATCAGAACAATAAGTATTATTTGAATATAAGTGTAGCCAACAGACATCTATTTTTTAGTTCAGAATAAATTTTAATTTCATCAAAATTTATAAAAAGTATTCTAGTTTCACCATTTCTAATTTAAAAGAAAAGTTCCCGTAATAGCGACCCGAGAGCAAGAATAAAATTTTAGTACTGTTTTTTTGTTATGTTATTTTATTAGAAATCTAAAGTCTCAGAAGTCCACCTTTTATCATTGTAATATTAGTTAAGATATCAATCCTGCCACTGCAAAATATTAATATAAATTTTGAATAATGTGTAGAGTTAATTGAAGAGAATAAATGCAAGTGATGTTTAAAAATTGATAAGATTGTTAATTCTTTATAAGCCTGACGGTGTGACATTAATAGGTAAGGTAAATAAATAACATTAAAATATAAATTTAATTATAACAAAAGTTAAGTTTTAATATATATATATATATATATATATATATATATATATATATATATATATAGCCTATATAAATTTTTTAATATAAAATGAGTTAAAAGATTCAAAGGCTTTTAAAAGACGTAGTGTCATCGTCTCAGTAAGATCTAGATTGAAATAGGCTCAAGACGAGCATCATGCGCTCTAGAATACGGGCTTAAAGTTACATGTACGTTGTAAGAGTACATGGCGCTGGCCTGATTATGGAGTACATTGATTCACACATTGTGCAAGATTACTGTATAACCACGAGTGCCAAGAATGAAAATGTAAATGAGTCCTCTACGAAAGGTAGGGGGAAAACAGAATAAGAGTTTAAAGAATTTATTTATTACTAAAAAAGGCAAGGAAACAATAATCACCTGTACATGAGGTGGAACCCCGAAAATGTATTCACTACAACCTTTGCGACCGCTGCTTGGCTGAAGTTTGGAACTGTTGCATGACGCTTGGAACTGTGATCTATAACATAGAGCTCCCTCTCTTGTTTTTTTTTGGTATGACCACTTACAATTTATAAGTAAGTTATAAGTATAAGTTAATATATTTTTATGCCCTTATTTTGGTAAGTTTGTGACCCTAATTCTAACTCGGAGACCTTTCCTATCTTTTGTGCGATTTTGGGTAAGCTCCTTTGATGCCTTTAAAATCCAAAACATTTTAGCCTTGACACTCTTACCTTCTTCTGCCTTACCATCACAAATATGTTTCCGACACAAATATATTCTGCCTAATACTTACCGGCCTGTCCCTGCAATGGCAATGACATAAGCTGCGAATTTGATCTAAATATCGTGACATGTAATTTCCCCAAACTCAGTTCTCTTAGGAAATTAATACTCTAAATTAGCTAAGCGAAAAATAATTAGCTAAGTATTTGCCTCATCTAGCATAAAACTCAGGTTTTTCTAGTTTTAGAGGTGTTATTTTCTTGAAAACAGTTTGTTTAAGAAATCTGTGAAACTAAACGTTATTAATGTATGCAGTACTAATAACACCTAATTCGAAACTAAATTGTTTTTTTTTTTTTTTATTTACCTCTACATACGTTTCCTTACAGGATTTTGTGATATAACCACATTCTTTCAGTTTTGTGATTAAAAACATTTTGTTTTAAAATTGAAAACAAAAACTTTGCATTATGTTCTTATAAATTATCTAATTATTGGTATTTAATCACTTGACTAATAATAATTTCAAAATGATTTATCTTATTATTTGAAAACAACCAGTAAACACAAACATTGTAACTTATGTATGTGTTTATATACATTCTGTGTTTAAATACATTCTTAATAATACAAATATGCATCTGAAATAAATAAAACATATAACCTAAAGTAGTTCTTTTTTTGTTATTAAAATTAAAATTCAAATCATGCATGTATTTATTCTTTAATAACTATTTTTTATTTAATTTATTCAAACTTTTTTCGTTTAATTCTTGTTACTTGTGTTTTTGTAAATTAATCTGGGTAGTTCTCTCTTATTAAAATTCATCTTCACATCATTTGGGATATAACAGAACCAAATAAAAACACTTTTGAATGTTTCTTCAACTATAAATAATAAAAAAAACTCCTTTTAAAGCAGATTTCCTCCACTTTAAATACATGTTATTCATTTCCAAATATCAGTATATACTTTATTATTAAAAATGTCTACTCTTTATGACAAATTTTGTAATTTAAATGGATAAATTTATAATAAATTTTTTTAAAATCATGGATAAAGCCAGGTAGTGATCTTGAAATTGTTTCAACAAGATTAGGTTTCTGATAAGATTTATTAAATAGTTTAATATTTATTACAAATTCTGTCAGGAATGTCTGTTAGCACACTTATCTTGTTTGTACTAAGGTTCTTCACTGGTTCTCTATCTGGCACCTCGTCTAAGACCTCTTTTGGACTAATGCTATCCTGTAGGGATGGTCGATATTTTCTATCACGGTGACCTGTCACTGATATTAGTTTGTCGCTGGTGGCACCAGTGACAAAATATGGAAAATGCCAGTTCCAGTTGCCTCCGTTGTGATTAGGCAAAAAGTCGCAGTAACTGGATGAAACGGCTGTTATTGGTTGATTTGTCGCTGTCACTGGCTCTGGTCACGGTGCCGATTATCGTGCAGTGTCGTTGACTGAAGGGGGGTATATCAGTTGTGATTGGGCAAAATGTTGCTGTCGCGATTGAAAAGTTACTGATATTTTACCACGGCTGTCATTGGTTGATTTGACGCTGTCGATACCAGGCTACTCATTTACGTCGTGTGTGGGTGGTCGATTTGAGTCAGGTTTCAAGATAGAAACAGTGTTGTGTACAGAGGCTGTGTGTGTAGATGATATTTCGCACTCGGTAGTTTGTTTTTAATTTCGTGGAAGTTTATTTTTAAATAAAATGAGCCTTCTAAAAAAATATAAAAGCGAGGTGTGGAATCGTTTTACCAGTGCGGTGTGCATACCTGTTATTGGCACATACAGAACCGTCTCAGTATCCCTTGTCACCGGCAAAAATCACTGATCCAAACCTGGTGCTGTCACTAAAATCACCGAAACGTTAAAGTCACTGGATCGACCATTCCTACTATACTGGCTGAAAGAAGACACCCGTCAGGAAACGATGCTTGGGCCATGGAACTCCTCTCTGACGATGAATGGCGAACTCTTCATAATTCCGATACGAATTTATTTTATCATGTTAAGCGTTAGTTATAAGTTACATTATTATGCAAAATAGAAGCCGTTCTGGTAATTCCGGCAGAATAAAATCGATGAAGAATCTAATTGAAAACGTCCTTCATGATAGGATTGGTAAGCGTTAAATTTTTCAATCTAGCTTTGCATTTGAAATTTTCATACAGATTTCACGAAAAAGTCTTTATTAGCGTAACACTGAAAAAAAAATGATTAGAGAAGCCCCAGTACGGAGTTTTATAGATCCCCAAAGTGGGCTGCGACATTTTTTTTGACGAGCAATGGCTGTCTCTAAACTTTGTCCCATTTTCCAGTTAGGTTGGCTGTGGAAACTAATCTTGACACGAGCTTTACACGCCGCTTTATCATATCATCTGTCAGACTGGGACACTCATCGAAATTAACGTTTTCTTTTTATTATTTAAATTACTGTTTTAATTAAAACTTTATGTATTGTTTTATGATTTTCCGTTTATTATCCTAAAAACAAGTAACATTATTTTTTTTTATAAAGGCAATTCCTACTTAAATCAACAAAGAAAATGTTTTTATTTTTTTATTTTATAATTACAATTAATATAAATATGTATATACATATGTTAGAATAACATTATTAAGTTGCAAAATAGAAAGTCAATTTCTTAGAAATTTTCCATTTTCCTTTCTATGTATGGCGTTGGAGTATTATTTTTGTTTGTTACTATTTACACGCTTTCTTTTGTCGCTTGCATTATGTTATCGTTTCTTTTCATTATTCTTTCGTATTGTCGTATGTTAAGCAGTTTGTTTGTTTATTTTATTCCTTCCCAATAATTTTTAACCCTAAAGCACTATTTATAACATTTTGTGGTAACCATGGCAACAGTTTAAGGTTGTACATTAGAGGTTTCGACGGCAACCCGATGGTGGCTAAAAAAAAATCATATACATGTTTGAGACATACACTTTTAGTTTTTGGAATTTTGGCGCAGTTTTGGAGCGCGCTAAACTTTGAAGATGAAGATTCACAGTATGAATCCCGGTAGACTCTCCCAACTTTTATAAAAGATTTATTAAATAAATATTTGAAAAAAACTGAATTAATATCAATTGTCATGCACTATAGGTTAAAAAATGTATTTGTACTCGATTAGATGAATAAAAATGTATTCTATTAATGGTTGAACATTTGTACAGGATACTGTATCAGGAGAGTGTGACCTAATAAAAGTATTTTGATTGGCTTTACTTTACAGCATTAATGGGTATTTATACTTTTTTAAAATTCTTTAATTAGATAATTTTTTAAATCACTATTTAAAATGATATAAACTTTTTGTTCTTTTTTTATTCCTTATTACTAATTAATATACACTTTATAATAATGTACTCTTTATAATGGTTAAATTTTTGACATATTTTATTTATTGTAAATTAATTTTGACATTGAAAAATATTTTTTATTTTAGCATATTAGTAATGGTCTGTAGGTTAAAAACCTGGCTCACACTAATTTGCAACAAAGTATTATTAACGTGCTAAAAACTGAATCAGTTACTTTTTTCAATTTTTAGTTTTATACTGGGATTAAAACCCCGTTTGTGTGTGTGTGTGTGTGTGTGTGTGTGTGTGTGTGTGAGTGTGTGTGTGTGAAATTATGTGTGTGTGTGTGTGTGTGTATGTGTGTATGCGTGTGTGTGTGTGTGTGTGTGTGTGTGTGTGTGTGTGTGTGTGTGTGTATGTGTGTGTGTGTATGTGAGAGAGAGTGAAGTGTGTGTGTGTGAGTTTGTGTGTTGTGTGTGTGTGTGAGTGTGTGTGTGTGTGTGTGAGTTTGTGTGTATGTGAGATTGTGTGTGTGTGTGTGTGTGTGAGAGAGAGAGAAGTGTGTGTGTGTGAGAGAAGTGTGTGTGTGTGTGTGAGAGAAGTGTGTGTGTGTGTGTGTGTGTGCGCGTGCGTGTGTGTTTTACACATATAGCCGGTTGACAAATTAAGTATTGTAATTTTGAATACGTTTTCACATTCTTGAAGGTCTTGAAGCAACTTGAAGGTCGTAAACTTTTTAAAAAATAACCTATTAGTTAGGTTTAGTACAGCTTACATAATAGCGATACTTTGAAGCTATATTGTAACATAGTTATACGAAAAATGAACGGAAAAGATCTACTCATCTGTAAACACCAATACAATGAAAAAAGGTTTTTGAATTCAATTCACTTAATAAATTTCTTTTATTTAATTAACGAAACTAGATGTAATAATAATCAATGAGTTATATAACATAAGCACGTAAAAGAAGTTGACTACGAAAAAATTTAATAATACGTATAAACTAGCGAAAAATACGCCTTAGTGTGTGTTGATAATGGAATGATGAGGAGGAAAGCTGATTTATATTTCCAAGGGAAAATTTTGTAAATGAAATGACATTTTACTCTATCATAAAAAAAGAGTGAATTATTTACTTACTTAAAATACATTTTTAATTCAATGGATTTTAATTTAAATGTATTAAATCATGTAAATACTAGTATAGTATACGATATTGTTTTGAAAGCCGTCAAAAACTTCATCCTCTTGTGTTAAAGCGAAATTCTCATAGATTTATGCCAACGGTGACCAAACTACGGGTCCAAGCCATATCCGGGCCGACCAACATTTTTAAGTGGCCCCTAGTAAGTATTTACAGTTTAAATGTTTTAAGAGTAACAGTAAATGATTACTGTTTAAATAATATCACATATTTGTATTTATTTTTTAGCCTATTAGCTGTAGACCCACCCTGCCACGCTTTGCTATGACACATTGTGGTTGCATGGATGAGAAATAAAAGAAAAACCAAGCCTACGTCTCATAGAAGTTTAATTTTACAATACTTCAGAGTCTAAGGAAATACAGAGCTAAGGTTATGCCATTTTTGGATCAATCCAATGCCAAAATCTATCTGATAGGTGTTTTCTGAATGTTTTCCCAGTTCATCCTGGCGTGTGCAAGAGGAGGTTTCTCCCATAACTTCATCATTTATAAATAGTATTGTGCGGTCATAAATACCTTTAGGATCACGCGTTAGCTTGGGAATGATTGATTTGACATATGATTGACATATGACTAAGGATCACCGGTGTTGTAACTCTTCGCTGGAAAATAAATATCAAATAAAGCAGTCTCAGGGGGTGCTGGCATTCCCAAATATGATTGGAAATAACTGGTGTTGTAACTCTGTTCACTGCACAAACAACGTGAAATAAAGCAGTCGCAAGGGGTGCTGGCATCCCCAAATATGATTGGAAATCACTGGTGTTGTAACTCTGTTCACTGCGCAAACAACGTGAAATAAAGCAGTCGCAGGGGGTGCTGGCATTCCCAAATATGATTGGAAATAACTGGTGTTGTAACTCTGTTCACTGCACAAACAACCTGAAATAAAGCAGTCTCAGGGGGTGCTGGCATTCCCAAATATGATTGGAAATAACTGGTGTTGTAACTATGTTCACTGCACAAACAACGTGAAATAAAGCAGTCGCAGGGGGTGCTGGCATTCCTAAATATCATTGGAAATCACTGGTGTTGTAACTCTGTTCGCTGCGCAAACAACCTGAAATAAAGCAGAAGCAGACGCAGTTTGGGTGGGTGCTGGCATTCCCAAATATGATTGGAAATCACAGGTGTTGTAACTCTGTTCGCTGCGCAAACAACCTGAAATAAAGCAGAAGCAGACGCAGTTTGGGTGGGTTCTGGCATTCCCAAATATGATTGGAAATAATTGGTATTGTAACTCTGTACACTGCGCAAACAACCTGAAATAAAGCAGTCGCAGGGGGTGCTGGCATTCCCAATAAGTTATAATGACAAAAGAGAGTAAAGCAGGCTGTTCGCTCCATGAGCCACAGTTAATAATGTCCTGAGCTTGGGGTGTGCTTCAAGGTCAGTGACTGAATACCCAATCCAAGGTGGAAGGCATCGTGCCGAAGGATGAATGGCTGCAGGGTATAAAATGCAGTTGCACACGATCCCCTTGAGGAACCAGACAAAACCTCATTGTATGTTGTCTTGCCAGGGCAGTGGGGGCTCTGCTCTGGTCGACCGTTATTTCCCCCATACTCGTGGGATGTTAATAGACCAAGTAAGTATAAGAATTGATTTCGAGACTGCACAGACAGCGGGAGCCAATGAGACGGCAAACCGTGAGTCTGTAGCAGATGTGTCAACGGCAACCATCACTGGGGGTGCGGGGGCGGCTGTCAAGCTGCCGACTGCAGAAACCGGTGAAGTGGCTGTAGAGTTGAGCACGCTGTCTAGTCCTGGGGCTGCTCTGCGGACCCAGGCGACTGCAAATTAAGCAGAACAATGATCAAGATCCTCCAAGTGAACTTACAGCATAGCAGGGCGGCGAGTGCTGTCGTGTGTAGGATGCTGGACAGGGGAGAGTTGGACTTGGTTCTCATCCAGGAGCCATGGATTTCTGGAGGACGAATATGCGGGCTGGCGACATCTGGAGGTAAGTTGTTGTACGATAAGGACTTCGGTGTTCCCAGGACGTGTATCCTGGTTAGGAGGGGGTTGAGTGCTTTTGTACTAACGGACTTCTGCTGCAGGGACTTAATAGCAGTGACGGTGGAGCTGCGGGCGGAGGGGAGGATGAAGAGGCTGAACCTTGCCACGGCATATCTCCCCTTTGACTACGCGGGGGCTCTACCAACACAAGAGCTGAGGAGGCTGGTCGAGCACTGCGGGGCTGTGGATGAGGAGCTGCTGGTGGGGATGGATGCTAACTCCCATCACACTTCGTGGGGAAGTACAGGTACCAACACTAGAGGTGAGGAACTTTTAGCTTATCTTAGCTCTAAGAATTTACTAGTCTTAAATTAGGGGGAAGAGCCGACGTTTGTCACTAGGGCCAGACAGGAGGTCCTGAACATTACGGTGGCATCGAACCAGACGGCTAGGTATGTACTAAACTGGCATGTGTCGGATGAACCATCTTCTTCTGACCACAGACATATTAGGTATGATATCTCTCTAAATCCAGCCATGCTTCGGCCAACCAGGGATCCAAGAAGAACAGACTGGGACTCCTACAGGAGGGACCTGGGAGTTCGGATTGAGGAGGCTGGATTGGAGTATGGTGGGAGGAGAGAGCTAGAAGACTCTGCCGCATTGGTTGGCGAGGCTATAGTAGAATCCTTTACTGATAACTGCCCTCTCAGTGAGGGGAGAAAAGTAGGGGATCCGTCATGGTGGAACAAGAAGCTAGCCAAACTTCGGAAGACCACCAGGAGACTCTTTAATAGAGCAAAAAAGAACGGGGAGTGGGACCAGTATAGGAAAACACTAACCGAATACAACAGGGCAATTAGAGAAGCACGCAGGAAGTCCTGGAAGGAGTTTTGTCAAGAGATTGACAAAACTCGGGAAGGGGCACGACTGCATAAAGTGCTCTCTAAGGACCCAGTTAACCCGGTGGGGATGCTAAGAACCCCACTGGGAAATATAACAAAAACTGCAGGGGAAACTGTGGAAGAATTAATCAGAACACATTTCCCTTCCAGTACTCTGAGGAAACTTGGGGGAGCAGACACTGAACCAGTTGCCAAACTCTCCACAAGACGTGGTAAGAGGGAGGACTGGGAAGTGGCAAGGAGGATAGTAACTCCACTAAGGGTAAGATGGGCTATTGGCACATTTAAACCCTACAAATCTCCAGGTCCAGATGGGATCTATCCTGTGCTGCTGCAGCAGGGAATGGATTTGCTGGTACTGGTACTTACTAAATTATACAGGCTAAGCATTGCTCTAGGGCATGTGCCGGCAGCCTGGAAATCTAGTAAGGTGGTCTTTATACCTAAGCCCACCGGTAACCAATCGGAAGGGAAATGATACAGACCTATTACACTCATGTTCTTTGTTCTTAAGGAACTTGAAAAACTGGTTGATAGGCATATTAGGGGGTGCTTTGGCCATAAAACCACTGCATTGGAACCAGTATGCTTATCAACCGGGGAAATCCTGCGAGGGAGCTCTCCATCAAGTGGTTGGTAGGATTGAGCAAATGATCGCCAAGAAAGGTTGTGCCATAGGTGCCTTCCTCGACATTGAAGGGGCTTTCAATAACCCCTCAGTGGAGACGATGGTAAGTGGTGCAAGATGTCATGGAGTGGATGCAACCACTTGTGGTTGGATAAGTTCCATGTTAACAAACAGAAGCATTTCTGTAGAGGTGGTAGGGGAGGTCAGAAGGGCGGAGACAAGTCTGGGCTGTGCACAGGGGGGGGGTTCTCTCTCCTCTGTTGTGGTGCCTAGTGGTTGACAACCTTATTGAACTCCTGAATGAACAGGGGTACTTCTGTCTAGGATATGCGGACGACATAGTTGTTCTGATCCTTGGCAGATTCCCTGATACAGTCCTTGAGGTAATCAGAAATCCTCTACGACTGATTGAAGAGTGGTGTAAAAAGGAGAACCTTAGGGTAAATCCAAAAAAGACTGCTCTCATTAACTTCACCAGACAGCGAAAAGATCTGACGACCAGGATGCCCCGCTTGTTTGGTGAATACCTTGAGTTTGTGGGGGAGGTGAAGTACCTGGGAGTTACTCTGGACAGGAAACTCACCTGGAACCCACATCTTGAGAGGACAGTGAACAGGGCCAAACGGACACTGATGACTGTGAGAAGAATGGTGGGTAAGAAATGGGGACTGAAGCCATCAATGATGCACTGGATGTATCTGAGGGTGATAAGACCTATGATTACCTATGGAGCTCTGGTGTGGTGGACAAAGGTCAACCAGGCACAGACAAGAGCTAAACTGAGCTCTATCCAGAGATTGGCCTGTCTGTGCACACTGGGAGCGATGTCAACTACACCAGGTGCAGCAATGGAAGTAATGCTTAACCTCCCTCCCCTTGAGCTTGTCCTTAGGGGAGAGGCGAGGCTGGCGGCATGGAGATTGCGCAACTCGAGCAACTGGGCTAACCCCCCAGATGTCTCGGGACATATGAGTATCGAGTGCGTGGTCAAAGAACCCGTCTTGGAAATGGGCAGCGACCACATTACTCGAATGTTTGCACCTGACCAGGTCCACCAAACTGTGATGGAATGGTCAGGGACATTAACATCGGGAGCTCAGATCTGGTACACAGATGGCTCCAAGATGGACTTCGGTACTGGAGCGGGGGTGTATTGTAAAAACCCAAGGGTAGAACTAGTTTTTTCCTTGGGGAGGCATACCTCTGTCTTTCAGGCCGAAGTATATGCTATAAATGCCTGTCTGGGAGAGATAGCGAGAAGGGAAACACATGGAACCCGGATTGCTATTTTCTCTGACAGTCAGGCAGCAATTAAGGCACTAAACGGACACGTGGTCACCTCGGCCATAGTCAGGGAGTGCCTAATTAACCTACAAGTTCTGGCAAGGCACAATCAAATCAAGATAGGTTGGGTGCCAGGGCATAGGGGAATACTTGGAAATGAAGCCGCAGATGCGCTGGCCAGGGAGGGGTCTTCGACTCCCCTGATTGGACCGGAGCCTGCGGTAGGTATTTCCAAATCCATGGTCAAGATGACAGTGCGAAGGTGGATGGCTGAAAGACACTGTGAGCACTGGATCAGGGCCGAAGGGATGAGACACAGTAAGCTAACCCTTAGGAAACCTTCCTTGGGGCTGCAGAAGAGTCTCATCTATCTGTCTAGGCAGGAATTAAGGATAGCCACAGGTCTACTCACGGGACACTGTGGACTAAGGAAACATTTGCATAAAATGGGTATCTACAAAGATGAACCAGTGTGCAGATTATGCGGGCAGGAACTGGAGACTGCCACACACATTATTTACAGATGTGAAGTACTTGCTGAGAAGCGCTTCAACCTCTTTGGTGATGGAACGGCTTTGGTGGATGCTGAAGGTAAAACTCTAGTCAGGAAACTCCTAAACCTGGTAAGAGGGAAGGGGTTATTTGACTAGATCAGGGAGGTAAGTACAATATACCTTAAGGTAGCAGTGCTTCGGGCAATTCATACCCGCTCCCAAGTTAAAAAAAAAAAACTCTGTTCACTGCGCAAACAACCTTAAATAAAGCAGTCGCAGGGGGTGCTGGCTTTACCAAATATGATTGGAAGTCACTGGTGTTGTAACTCTGTTCACTGCGCAAACAACCCGAGATAAAGCAGAAGCAGACGCAGTTTGGGTGGGTTCTGGCATTCACAAATATGATTGGAAGTAATTGGTGTTTTAACTCTGTTCACTCCGCAAAGCACCTGAAATAAAGCAGTCGCAGGAGGTGCTGGCATTCCCAAATATGATTGGAAATAATTGGTGTTGTAACTCTGTTCACTGCGCAAACAACCAGAGATAAAGCAGAAGCAGACACAGTTTGGGTGGGTGCTGGCATTCACAAATATGATTGGAAATAATTGGTGTTGTAACTCTGTTCACTGCGCAAACAACCTGAAATAAAGCAGTCGCAGGTGGTGCTGGCATTCACAAATATGATTGGAAATCACTGGTGTTGTAACTCTGTTCACTGCGCAAACAACCTGAAATAAAGCAGAAGCAGACGTAGTTTGGGTGGGTGCTGGCATTCACAAATATGATTGGAAATCACTTGTGTTGTAACTCTGTTCACTGTGCAAACAACCTGAAATAAAGCAGAAGCAGACGTAGTTTGGGTGGGTGCTGGCATTCACAAATATGATTGGGGATCACTGGTGTTGTAACTCTGTTCACTGCGCAAACAATCTGAAATAAAGCAGTCGCAAGGGGTGCTGGCATCCCCAAATATGATTGGGGATCACAGGTGTTGTAACTCTGTTCACTGCGCAAACAACCTGAAATAAAGCAGAAACAGACGTAGTTTGGGCGGGTGCTGGCATTCACAAATATGA
Source organism: Prosapia bicincta (assembly GCA_036971475.1). Classification (NCBI taxonomy): domain Eukaryota; kingdom Metazoa; phylum Arthropoda; class Insecta; order Hemiptera; family Cercopidae; genus Prosapia; species Prosapia bicincta. The sequence goes on along the minus strand of JBAIZL010000004.1, from coordinate 189,606,749 downwards.
TTGGAAATCACTGGTGTTGTAACTCTGTTCACTGCGCAAACAACCTGAAATAAAGCAGAAGCAGACGTAGTTTGGGTGGGTGCTGGCATTTTCAAATATGATTGGAAATCACTGGTGTTGTAACTCTGTTCACTGCGCAAACAACCTGAAATAAAGCAGAAGCAGACGTAGTTTGGGTGGGTGCTGGCATTCCCAAATATGATTGGAAATCACTGGTGTTGTAACTCTGTTCACTGCGCAAACAATCTGAAATAAAGCAGTCGCAGGGGGTGCTGGCATTCCCAAATATGATTGGGGATCACAGGTGTTGTAACTCTGTTCACTGCGCAAACAACCTCAAATAAAGCAGAAGAAATGCAGTTCGGGTGGGTGCTGGCATTCCCAATGAACCTGTACTTACGGATTGGCGAACGGTGCACCCTAATCACCATATGGTCACACAAAAGTGCCTCGATTAAGGTGAATATTTAATTCAGACTGTATAATAATCTGAATGGGTTGCAAGTGGATATGTTTGTTTTTGTTATTAAAAAATGTATTTGGGAACAGGTAATGTTTAAAATGTCACTATGGTGTCGTTAGATAGTATGGCGTTTTCCCCTCGCTTGTAGCAGATGTCGCGGTTTCTGGTACATAGCATTCTGATCGTTAAGAAAGCTATTTTCTTACGGTGATGGGTGTGTTACTGACGCTGTAGAGAAAATACAATCTTTGAAGCGGGTATGTCACGTCAATATTTGGAGCTGAATAGCCGCAGAATATTTTGAATGTTTGAAGCGTACACAAACCAAATTAACATTTTTATATAAAAAGGTATAAATTTGAACTTCCTTATGTGAGTTTGAAATTTGTTGCATAACTGGCAAATTTAAATTAATATTTTTATAGGTGATAAAAGATTAAAGAAAACTTATCTTTCTAAACCCTCAAACATTCATTTCACTACAACTCTGATATTTAATATTAATCAAGTATTCCCAAGCTATAAAATATTGATTTGAGTAGCCCGATTTGCTTTAATACTTCGTGTGGATTGATCATTCAGAGTAATCTATTAACTCAATCTATAAATAAATTAGCATAATAAGTTTTATTTGCCATATGAAATACCTACTTGGTCACTCAGGAATACCTGGATAAGGAGGGGACGAAACCGTAAGCATGTTAACGATAGGTTATGTGTTATGGACTACGTAAGAAGAACAAAAGCTCATGAAAGCAAATTCACTGTTAAGGAAGAGTAGGCCTTCCTATTTGTTGGCTGGTGAGGAATTTCAGATCTGCAAGTCACCCCATATTCGATTGGACTTCTGATGCAGCAACACGATAATAAGCGTTCTTAGTGTTTTAAGTCCGTGGGCTGTGAGCAGATAACTAGGGGAATATTATCGTGCATTAAATAAAGTGAAAATAAACAAGTAACATGAACAAACATTTTTTTAAAGCATATTCCTAATTAGTTCAACAAAGAAAAATTTTATGTTAGTTACTTTTTATTAAATAAATACAATTAATAGAAATAAAGTTACTTAAGTTGATGCGTTAAATCAACTGTTCTACCACCCCTAACCTATATCAAAATCAGCTGTTTTATGAAATCATATGCTATGACTTATTTTAAGCCAAGTTGGATGAAATAACTATATCGCATACATTGTCTATTTTGTAAAACGTTTTTAGTTTTATAAAACTAAAGTTAATTAATTGAATTTAATTAATTAATGAAATAATATCTGAAAAAACTGTATTAAGATCAATTGTTATCCAATACTAGATTAGAAAAATGTTTTTGAGTTTGAGTGGACGAGTAAAAACTATTTTATTAATGATTGAAAATTGAACAGGATATATTTTAAAAAAGTGTGAACTAATTGGAGGAATTTTAAAAAAATTTTTGTTGACACGTATTTTAAGAAAAACGTAAAGAAGTATTAGAAAAGATTAAATTCAAGAAGTGAAACAAATTTGCAAATCATTATCAAAATAATTAGCTGACAATTTAGAAAAACTAAGTTAAAATCTCTAAAAGCTTATAACAGTCAAAATTCATTTTTTAGTATCACCAATTGTTTTGATTTAAGATTTTGTAATCTATTTACTATATATAATGGAAGAAGATATTTTGAATAATCGAGATTCAATTCCTAAAACAAGTGTAAACGTTGGCTTTATACCGTGAAGGAAACGTTGCCAAACTTGCCTGAGTGACCTTTAACGGCATCGTCAAGATTGTCTCGTTTCAATTCAATAAAAAATTAAAATAATCTCCATTTATGAAATATAATTTAAATAGATTTTCAAGCCATGAATATTGACCATTAAGTCTATAATGCTAAAATAAATTATAATTGTACAAAAATCATGACTTCGGGAGTGTTTTCTGTGCTACGAAAAATCAGGTTTCTACAATATTTTAAATAAACAGTTAAGACAAGAAAAAAACGGCAAAATCCAAGTCAGACAAGCAAATCGGAAGCGGGGGAATAGAGACGATAACTGTCGCTGAGCCTTTGGGCCTCTCTCGTAATTAGGCCACTGACCAGAAAGGTCATAGTTTTCTGTTAAACTAGCAAAATTACCAAAATGGATTTCTAGAGCATAAACTCGAGGCCGCGGAGTGCGGGAGTAATGTAGTATGTCTTAATTTATGTCTAGTGAAAACTAGACATTGAAATATGAAAAATCACGGTTAAAATTTCATTTGTAAAGAAACTGGCTTCGCCGAATTTGTCCGTTCCTGCTTCCTGGATGAACCAAATTCCAGACGAGAAGAACTACCAGTCTGGAAGCGTAAAGTCATCTCCTTGGACCGTGGGACGTATCTTGGAATGTGCGATAATTGGGCAAGTCATGATTTCTATACAAATTTAGTAATAAAATTAAATTTGATTTTGAAATACGTTCAAAGATTCAAAGAAATGCTTTAAATATGTAAAACTATAAATAATGGCTTTATTTCCTTGAAAATTAAATTGGTAATTACAAAATTATTTAGTTATAAAAATGGTTATATAAAAATGTTCAAATGTTTGTAAATAAGAGAAATAGTAAAGTATATGGAAAAGCATAGAAAGAAGATTAGGCATAGTTATAGAATAAATTCATTCATACTATCTAAATAAATGCAGTAAAGTTTGTTACAACCAGTAGTTAAATAAACTGGGAAAAAATATTTATCAATATTTAACTTGTAGAAAAATATAAATAATTTCTCAACCAGAAATTACTAAACAAAGTCAATCACTAATTATTGAGTATTTTTGAATGAGTGATAAAATTTGAAATTTAGTTTTATTTAAAATATTTCAAAATATATATATATATATATCGAGATAGGAAACAAAATCCGACATGGATAAGTTATTAGCTTATCTAAAAGCCGAGAAAGACAAAGAGAAAAAGGATAGGGAGTTAGAGAGACTAAAAGATAAAGAAGATAGGGAGGTAGAAAATGCGGCTAGGGAGAAACGTGATGAAGAAAGGCGTTTAAAAGATAAAGAAGATAGGGAGTTAGAGAAATTAAAAGATAAAGAAGAATGCGAGTTAGAGAACGCGGCTAAAGAAAAGCGCGAGGAACAAAGGCGTTTAAAGGAACGCGGACTAGATAAGGCGGTTAGAGATGCCGAAAGGGAAGAAGATAAAAAACAAAGGCAAAAAGAGTTAGAGTTAGCCGAGAAACGGTGGGAGATGGAAAAATTAGAGCGGCAACAAATATTAGAAGCATTTCAAGACGAAATGAATAGATATAGGGCGGATTCTGATAATAGAACGAGCCAATTAGAAGAAAAAATGTGCGAACAAGCGGTCGCGATTGAACAAATAAAAAATGATGTAGAAGCTAAACAAAATAAAGTTAGCGAAAAGGTTAAGCAAATAAAAGAAGACGGTAGGTTAGTTAATCAACACGTCAAAAAGCTAGAAAATAAAGTCACGAGTTCAGGGACGGCGGGTTCAATAACCCAGATATGTTTGCCTCCGTTATCAAGCAACGTGCGGGAGACATCATATCGTAACATAGAATTTTGGGGAACATCTCGGGAAGACCCGATAGAATTTCTATGCGAAATGGAATCGCTATTTTCCGAAATAGATAACACTATGGAGGAAAATACGAAACTAAAAATCATAGAAAGATATTTGCAAGGTTCAGCCGACAGTTGGTGGAGAGCGGTTAAGAGGGGTACCGAGACGTATCAGGAATTCCGACGGGAGTTTACTCGGCACTTCTGGAGCTTTCACCAACAAGAAAGAATTCGGAGACAAATTAGTCAGGGCAGGTATAATAGTAGCGGGCCTTCCAACATGGCGGAATATTTCGTCATGTTGGTAAATAAAGCAAAAAATCTAGACCCAGTAATTCTCGAAAACCTGATAATTTTTATGATTATGAAGCATTTCGGGATCAATGTACAGTTAGCTAGTGTGGGCAACCCCACACAAAATATCAAACAGGCTATTGCGTTTCTTCAACAACTGGACAACGTTACAGAGAACGACCGCGGTAACGGCAACGCAAACCGGGCACCGCCGCGCTTCGTCACTTCTCACCAACAAAAACCTGACCAAAACCCGAAATACTATGGTGAAAACCAAAAACTACCAATACCAAAGTACCCCAAAAAACCAATTCCTACACGTTCTATCCCCGGATCTAGTGACACTCAGCCAAAAAACTAGCGAGAGGGATCTCTAGCAAGGAGGAGCATTGTCCGTTATCGGGGCTAGGGATCCGTAAACAAAGATCGCCAAAACGCAGTAGCCCTATTCATAAAGGTCGTCAAATTTACCATCATGACGAAATAGTGAGCCTAAACGGCTTATCCCTATTTATGCGAGATGAATTGTTAGAGGAACACGATAGTAACATAAACAAGATAGAACAAGTAGAGCAATGCCCTTTAATTAGCTGTAGTATAAACGGAGAAGAGATAATGGCGGAAGTGGATACTGGAGCGCAGGTTTCCGTAATAAATGCCAATAAATATATTGCCCTAAAACAGCAAGGCAATATGTTTTATGAATTACCCGTAGCTAACCCGGGAATTGTAACAGCAATAGGCTCTACTTGCAAAAGGGTCAGATTACAAACCCTATTGCCTCTAACACTTCAAGGGCACACAAAGGAATTTGTATTCCTAATTGTGGAAAACTTACGAGTTGACCTCATATTGGGTAGGAATACTTTGTGTGAACTAAAAACTCGCATAAATTTGGATAAATCGTCTATGTCATATGAAATGGACGGTCAAATGCCCTGGCAAGATTTTATAAAAACGGGTAATACTGTAAATGAAAGTTTACCTGATAAACACAAAGAATTAGGGCTAGAAGCCAAAAACAAAATAAACAAAAATAATAAACCAAATCAAATAAATTAAAAAAATATAGGTTTACAAACCACCAACAAAGATACAAATTTAAAACAAAAGGAAAAAGACAACCCAGTTAAATTAGGCAACACAACAACTCAAATGCCGAAAATGGAGGGGTTGATTGCAAGCGGCGAGAGAAAGGGGCCGTTAACAGTTGTATATCCGGAGCATAAAGACCTGGATATGCAACTTACTCTGTCGAAGACAGGATGGCAAAGGACAAAATTTAAACTAACACAAATGAAAAATAACAAAGAAATAATTGACAAAAATGTAGGGCTAAAAGCCGGAGAAAACTCCAAAAATACAATACATAAAAATATAAAATACCAAATAAATAATAATGCGAAAATTTCAGTAAGCGATAATCCCGGAGAAAGCAGGGAGCGAGGGAAGTTAGGAGATAACAAAGTTAAAATCGAATGCGGTAAAATGAGCGATTTAAATCCATTAAAAAATGGTAAAAATAAAACAAACCGGGGTATAAGCTCAAAAAATATAAATAAACAAAAAACAATAAAGGAAAGTAAAGGAAAAAGAGGGTTCAAAGAATCCGAAAATAATGGCCACGAGCCACAAATAAAATATGATAAATATGGCCAAGAGCCGCAAACAAAAGAATTAACTAACTTTCAGGATAGACCTGAAGTTACAAAAAACAAAACAGCTAATTTTAATAAATTAGTCAACAGCTCATGTTATATGCATATCGATAATCTAAAATCTCTAACTAACGAAACTCGTAAAATAGTGGCTACTGATCGCAATAAAATTATTAGGAAATTACAGAAACAAGAATTAGGTACAAAGAGACGAATAAATTACAAAGGACGAGCAGAGTGGAAAAGATACCGTAAAAAATAAACAAAAATATTACCAATAAACAATGTCTTAAAATAAATAAATAATAGAAGTACAGCAAGTTTCAAAAAATATAATTACACATAAATCTAGGGAAATCTATGACGTAAGGGACATTAAAAAAATTAACCAATAATTATAAAATATTTGGAAACATAATTATTCTAGAAAAATTAAATTTACGATTTGGAAATGTTAAAAAATTAAATTGAAATCAAATCTTGAGTTATAGGAATAATCTGGACAAAAGAGTTAGTTTCAAATATGTTTTAAATGTAGATTTACCCTAGGCTACGATAAAGTTAGTTACGAGCATATTGAATCACAAGGCAAACAAACTGTATGTTAAGCAATCAGATAAGCGGACGGAAATCGAACGTCGATAGAAGTAAAATCAAACCAAACCAGACTCGAAGTTTCCTGCTAAACATTGTCAAGGTCAAATCGATAGCCATCGGAAATGTAATGCAACTACGACTAAACCGCTATGATCAAGAGTGGGGGGTTGCAAAGTCCAAGTAACGAGACAGAGCCGGTGACGTCGAATACAGGAGTTGCTGATTTGAACTTTGGTTAGGAAGATCTCGCTGTCTGTCAAAATCAGCTGTGGAGATAGCGGCGCGACAACAGCGAAATTCAAATAGTTAAATGTCAGAAAACAAAACAAAACTAAGACTTCACGTGTAACATAAATTAATAATTGTTAATTATAAGTAGTTTATAAACATTAATGAAAATAAATGATAGAATAAATATACAAAATCATAAGGCATGTAAATCAAGTAAATAAAGCATTATTTATTAAGTGGTTTATTGGTAATAAAAATAATAAAATTAATTAAAAGAAATAAAGTAACATATAGAAAGATTGACTTGCATCGTGAGTGCAGGGAAACAAGTTATGTGAGTGATAAATTAAAAATACTAAAATGAAGTGTTGTTTGAGTTTCAGGTGTAAGGACTCCAAAGGACAAAGAAAAATCTTGTAATAAGTTAAGGCAATTTGTAAGTAGTATTAAATTTAATTTGGTATCAAGATCCCAAATACATTCAATAGCAGGGAGGTTGAAACGGGTCAAGATTGTCTCGTTTCAATTCAATAAAAAATTAAAATAATCTCCATTTATGAAATATAATTTAAATAGATTTTCAAGCCATGAATATTGACCATTAAGTCTATAATGCTAAAATAAATTATAATTGTACAAAAATCATGACTTCGGGAGTGTTTTCTGTGCTACGAAAAATCAGGTTTCTACAATATTTTAAATAAACAGTTAAGACAAGAAAAAAACGGCAAAATCCAAGTCAGACAAGCAAATCGGAAGCGGGGGAATAGAGACGATAACTGTCGCTGAGCCTTTGGGCCTCTCTCGTAATTAGGCCACTGACCAGAAAGGTCATAGTTTTCTGTTAAACTAGCAAAATTACCAAAATGGATTTCTAGAGCATAAACTCGAGGCCGCGGAGTGCGGGAGTAATGTAGTATGTCTTAATTTATGTCTAGTGAAAACTAGACATTGAAATATGAAAAATCACGGTTAAAATTTCATTTGTAAAGAAACTGGCTTCGCCGAATTTGTCCGTTCTTGCTTCCTGGATGAACCAAATTCCAGACGAGAAGAACTACCAGTCTGGAAGCGTAAAGTCATCTCCTTGGACCGTGGGACGTATCTTGGAATGTGCGATAATTGGGCAAGTCATGATTTCTATACAAATTTAGTAATAAAATTAAATTTGATTTTGAAATACGTTCAAAGTGTAGTGCCAGATAATCTGTCTTGGTGGTTAGATTAGAGTTTCTCAAGTTTCCTGTAACAGTATCCTGAGGAACCCTCATCAACCACATTCAGCCACAACTAGAATTGTTTATCTAACCAAAACATCCTTCACGTGGACATGTAATGACCTTTAAAGAGGATCTCTGAAGACAGCTGATTGGAGAGAGATTATCCAATTAAAAATGATTATTTACATTCCAACCAATCCTGTTAGAGTTAGAGTCCACATGGACTGTCAAAACTCACACCCAAAAGTAAAACTAGAACAAGAGGGAGGACTCATATATAACCTCATGTTGAGCCCTCAAGAGTCAGTTTTTTTTTAGTCAGTTTTTTTGCAGTTACCTAGTAAAAGTTGGTTAGTTAGAATGAGTTACTTAGTTAAAGTCAGTTAGTTAGAGTCAGTCAGTCACATTTAGTTAGAGAGAGTTAAAGGCAGATTTCGTTGGTAGATTGTGTTAGATTGTTAGTAAATTTGTATTATGTTTTGTTAATTTGGAAGTGTTGTATAACTGGAGGAGATGCTGAATCGTAAGTCAAAATATATGTAACATTTATTTCTGCAAACTGTCTAGTCATTAAGAACCACAGACCTTTCCATTACACCAATGAAGTTCCCAGTGTCTATATAAAGATCTATAGTCTCGACACATTACAAAAGATTCAAAGAAATGCTTTAAATATGTAAAACTATAAATAATGGCTTTATTTCCTTGAAAATTAAATTGGTAATTACAAAATTATTTAGTTATAAAAATGGTTATATAAAAATGTTCAAATGTTTGTAAATAAGAGAAATAGTAAAGTATATGGAAAAGCATAGAAAGAAGATTAGGCATAGTTATAGAATAAATTCATTCATACTATCTAAATAAATGCAGTAAAGTTTGTTACAACCAGTAGTTAAATAAACTGGGAAAAAATATTTATCAATATTTAACTTGTAGAAAAATATAAATAATTTCTCAACCAGAAATTACTAAACAAAGTCAATCACTAATTATTGAGTATTTTTGAATGAGTGATAAAATTTGAAATTTAGTTTTATTTAAAATATTTCAAAATATATATATATATATATATATATATATATATATTCATAAGCTTGTAAATCAATGATTTCTGTAGCAGTAGAATTAGTAACAAATTTCGTTTAAGTAATACAATATGTAAATTTAATGAATGTCATTTAACTGCTGGTACAAAATAAGATCATAAATTAAATTTGAAATTTATAATAATTGAAATAAACTTAACCAACCTCCCTGCAATAAATAGCAAAATAATTTTAGTTTATTTAAGGAAAATTTCATTTATGTTTTGTTAGCTAAGGACTTTAAGATTTATTTCAGAATTTTATTATTTAAGAATTTATTTCACTTACAAATTTCTTTATTATTAAATTCAGTTTCAACAACAGCCAAAAGAGTAATTTTTATTGAATAAATCCTGTGTACAAAAATAATAAATTTAATTATTTCCCAACTAGTAAATCATAATAGTAAATTTATAAAATCAATGCAATTAATAAAATCCAGCCTATTAGAGTCAGTCATATTTATTTAATAATAAATAGCTAGAAATCAATGTGCAACCTAAAGATAATCGAGCAACCCATCCAGAGAAATTAATTAAATTAAATTATAAATTAGGAGTTAGCTTAAGGACTAGTTGGTTTTGCTTTAAAGCCCAGGAGTTGATACTCACTGGCAGGTTTTACCATATGAAACACAGGACCTCTTTTGGGAGGATATGGTAAGACTCTATCTTGCACGGGCTTCACTAAAGCAGGAGCATGGTGGAGAGTTGTCTTCAATGCATGGTAAGGCAATTTTATGATGTGATAAAATTTATGTGTTTTCAGCTGACATAAATTAGACCATATGACAGATCACTGACCTTACCATGACTTTAAATACACTTTATAGACAACGTTCCCAGGGTATACTTATTAGATGGGATTTTAAATACTTGCTCATGTAACTCGGTGGTAGACAACTTTCGACAGGTTGATGGTTGCCGGGGTGATGCACCGTTGCAACACACACACACGCAACCAAGGTCAAGTGGTAAAAGGTTCCTTTTTTACAACAGTTGAAACGCACACAATGTCTAGATTGAACATAATGATACGGCGTAGCCTCGCACGAATTTTGCTATTGGTGTAGCCTCGCACCGAGTTGATTGCATGCGTATCTTGATACTAAATTGTCAGGCCTCATAGCCTCGCACTGTATCTGCTGGTCGTGTAGCCTCACAGATTTTATATTGTAACTGGGGTAACTGCATATTCACTATGCTGTTCTCCAGCTTTTAGATCTATTTTTTTTCATGAGACTCACAATAGTATTTGGCAAATACAAGGATACGTATACCATTAAAAAGGTGAGGTAATAAAAACAGTTTCACTAAACAGTTTTCGTGTATGGCACATTTAGTACCTGTATTCCTCTTCACAGTGTCGTAAAATATTGATGCTTAAATAATCTGCGGTATAAACAATCTGTGTAAATTGCGATTGGCTTCTGCCTGGAGACAGAAAAGTATGTTTTAAACTTTCTCTGAGTCGGTGAATTTTGACGTTACAGAAGTTAGATGGGCAGGTCAGTTTATTTCTAATTGAAAAAGTCGCCTGTAGTAAAACTTAACCAATGATTTTTGTGTTCTAAAGAATTTTCCAAGACATAATTTAATGAAACCATACTTTATTCATAACATTTGTGTACATAATAAAATACCAAGAGATAACAGTTCGTATAAATCCTCAAATACCCTACATCAGTCTATCTGACATGAATATATTAAATTTTTATACGTTAGATTGTACCACCGCTGGCCGGATGCTTATTTTTGACGCTGTCCCCTAATGTAGAATTTAAAAATCTTCCTTTAAAAAGAAGTGTGAATAATAAGTCTCCCCGGTCTTAAACTATGTACATAGTTAGGTACATGAAATGAAGATGTGTAAGTAACTTATAAATATTTAACCAAAAATATTATAAAAAACTAAAATATTTTAAAAGAATAATTATATACGAACAATTTATTACAAGAATATTCAGCTTCTTTAAAAATTTAAGAAAATTAATTCTGTCTGGAGTATTTTTATTAAAAGAATCCAAAAATAGCTTAGTATTCAAGTAAGATATGTGGTCAGAGTTTAAAAATTTATCTAAACATGAGTGTTAGGTATTTTTTCATTTATTTTAAAATAAATCAACTTGCAATGAACATCAACATATTTTACGAAATGCAAGTAATGAATATTGCAAAAAAATTATCACTTTAATATAATAATTAAAAAATAAAGGCAAGTTTAATGGAAAAATATCATGTATTTGAAATTGCCTCAAGTTTTTTTAAAATCATTAACTTTCAGTCTTATTAAAACAAAATTATCTGATGTTTACATATTAGTTCACGTAACAAATTTTGATTCCTATTTCTAGTAGTTCAATTTATTTATGCAAGATAAAATTATGTCAAATTTATGTCAAAGCTTAAAAGTTTATTTTAACATGAGTGTTCGGTGTTTTTTTTCAAAACTAAAAGTTGACCAATCAAGAAGTCTTTTAAATAAATTGTGTAAATAAACATTCCTTTAAAGGGTTGGTTTGGAGAAGGTTGTATAAATGCCAAATCACCTTTTCTCAATAACTTTGAATTACTTGGGTTTACATCAATCAAGGTCAGATCTCTTACCTTATCAAAATAATCACTATCAGTAAATTCAAATTTCCCAATAGGTCCACAAAATGTATACAATGAACTAACAGAACAATCCATTGATAACAATTCTTTTGGAGGAGGAACTTTGCCTACTGCAATGTCTATGTAGTAGTATCTCAATAGTTCTTCGAGTATGTTTTTAGTGTTTAATGTTTTAGTTGCTTCCTTAAAAAAAAAATCATGTCGTTTCCCATCTATCCTATAAGATTTGTCAAAATCTGTATGGTTAAATCCATCGTTGGATGATTTACTGTCCAATGCAGATTCATACTGTTCTTTAACCAGATTATATTGTTGAATTAAATATTGACAAATATATTTAAACCTATTAATATACTCCATTTCATTTGAACAAGGTTGTATTTTATTAAACTCATTTCCAAGTGTAGCAATTTGTTTTTCTTTCTCATTAGAATCCAGGAAGGAGTTACTACATCTCATTGCTGTCTGTTTTGTTGTAATTAATATCTGCTGAGCACAATCAGGACTCATATGAGGTAATTCATTTCTGTGACACAGAAAACCAGAATTCCAATCCTTCAATTTTAAAACTTCTGCTACTTCATCCAGAGCATCCAACATTGTATCTTTGTATTTTGTCCAAATTCGAAGAAGTAGGTTTGTCACTTGGAAAACAAACCTTTCCCAGTCTACCTGCTCCGACGTTAAATTGTGTATCAAGTGGATTATCTCAAAACAGTTTTCTTCTGTTGTCCTGAAATCAATATTTAAATCGAGCCTTATTTGACAACCAATAAGTAAATTTTTCAATAGCTCATAGTTTGACGTATCTTTAAATTCCAACATTTTTCTTGTGTAACAGTGTGTCGTATTTTTTGCTAAGCAAAATAAATTTTCTAGATCACATTCTGCGATGTCAGATATTAAGCGATTTGCAATGTTTTGTGAAATAATAGCATTCAAAAAGAAAAAACATACCCGAGTAAAATCTTTAACATCTTGGGAATTCAATGTTCCATCAAGTAATTTTAAAACAACTGTTATTAAACCAGTAAGAACCCCAATTCCACTGATAGCTAGCGATGATAAATTAAGAACTCGTAGAGCAGTTAAAGTATTTTGTCCCAGTGCTGTGCCTGCAGTAACAAGGTCTTTGGCAATTGCAGTTGTACCCATTGAAGCAATGCCTACTACAGACCCTGTAATGTTTAACCATTCTTTTCTAGAATCTGGGTTTCGCAACCCTAGACTACCACAATGTTTTTTTATATCATACAGTTTATAAGCACTTCTGCCAACGTCATACGTTCCAGAAACAGTAAGAGTACCTACAGCAGCTCTTACATATTTAGTTGGAATATTATATGCATATGAGGCAATTGTTAGCCCAGCTGCGGCAACAGTGGCCACTTTACTTGTAATATCAAGTCCTGTTAGTATATTTGAAATAGTGTCACATGCATGAGATTTAACAAATTTTATGTCAACAATGCCATCATTGAACGAATATTTCCCTTTAACAGGATAGCATAAATCGCATTTGGGTAATTTATTACTTTCTAAATAATCTTCCCAGCCTCTGTAAACTCTACAATATGGGTCTATAAATAGATCATTACCAGTTTTTTCTTCATGTAATTTAACCAAAACCTCTATGCCTTCTCCTCCGTTTTCCCCCTTTAGACGATATATTACATAAATAAAGGCTATTTTAATATTGTTACCTGAGTGCAAAGATAGAATCTTGTTGCATATTTTATTTATAATATTACTCTGTAAATCATCATAATCAGCATTGTTTCTTGGACATCCAAACAAACCAAACCCTACTCTCTCTTTTAGATATTGTGTTTCAATTTCATCCCATACTCTATTTCCTAAACAGTTGTAAAAACTTTCTTGAATCTTGCGCGCATTTTTCTTCCAATTAGCCATAGTACTTTCCATCTGTAAAATAAACACATGATAAAAAGTTTAGTAAGAGAAAGCCTTTTCAATTTTATTAAAAGTATCAACACAGAATTATTAATTATAACACTATAGGTTTATAATATTGTAGGATTTAAATATTGTCAATATATTATTGTAATATTGGAATGTAAAAAAGGTAAAATAAAAATAAATTAATATAACATATATATTATTAGTTGATTTTATTGTCCATACAACTCAAGAAAACAGTGTAACCACTAGCGAAGAAAACATTTGACTTAATAATAATATCCAGAACCGTATTTATTACGGTAAGTAATATACAGTAAGACCAGTTAATAATAAGACCAGAACCGCATTTTGAATTATTAACAACACTCATATTTGCGAACACCTCCCCCTTATACAGTATTCTACATTCGCGAAGAAGTCCTTAGAAGTCCTCCTACAAACCTTCAATAGGGTAATCGTCGCCGGAGATATGAACTCAAAAGACACAAGCTGGGACTGCAAACGCACAAACTATGGGGCTCAGCGTTTTTATCTCTACTACAGCCATAATGCTGGTCCCCACAGAAGCAACATTTTGGATTTGGCGAATGCAAAAGTACTTCTGGTTTCGTCAGAACTGTCGCAGTTGGATGACTCACTAATTGACTGCCTTAATGTCGACAATCCTCACGACATAGACACCACCGTCGACAATCCTCACGACATAGACACCGCCGTCGACAATCCTCACGACATAGACACCGCTGTCGATAGCTTCACGACATAGACACCGCCGTCGATAGCTTCACGACATTGACACCACCGTCGACAATCCTCATGACATAGACACCGCTGTCGACAATCCTCACGACATAGACACCGCTGTCGATAGCTTCACGACATAGACACCGCCATCGATAGCTTCACGACATTGACACCGCCGTCGACAATCCTCACGACATAGACACCACCGTCGACAATCCTCACGACATTGACACCACCGTCGACAATCCTCACGACATAGACACCGCCGTCGACAATCCTCACGACATAGACACCGCCGTCGACAATCCTCACGACATAGACACCGCTGTCGATAGCTTCACGACATAGACACCGCTGTCGATAGCTTCACGACATAGACACCGCCATCGATAGCTTCACGACATTGACACCGCCGTCGACAATCCTCACGACATAGACACCACCGTCGACAATCCTCACGACATTGACACCACCGTCGACAATCCTCACGACATAGACACCGCCGTCGACAATCCTCACGACATAGACACCGCCGTCGACAATCCTCACGACATAGACACCGCCGTCGACAATCCTCACGACATAGACACCGCCGTCGACAATCCTCACGACATAGACACCGCTGTCGACAATCCTCACGACATAGACACCACCGTCGATAGCTTCACGACATAGACACCGCCGTCGATAGCTTCACGACATTGACACCACCGTCGACAATCCTCACGACATAGATACCGCCGTCGATAGCTTCACGACATAGACACCGCCGTCGACAATCCTCACGACATAGACACCGCCGTCGATAGCTTCACGACATAGACACCGCCGTCGATAGCTTCACGACATAGACACCGCCGTCGAAAATCCTCACGACATAGACACCGCTGTCGATAGCTTCATGACGGCAATGATTGCCATAGTTGATATAGTGGTGTTAATTAAATATCAGTGTAGACACAACATACACATACCGAAGGTATATACTTCAAATCATCACCTAGATAAATAGGCTGCGGCGGTCACTGCCACACACTACTTTAAACCGCCTAAAGAAGCAAACTAGACAGGAATTAACTAGGTATAAAATCGACGGCTTCCAGGCACAACTAGAGAATCTAAATACCACAAACATACCCATATGGACAACAATAAAACATTTCCCATAAGAACCAATGCGCTAACCTCTCTAATCGGTCCTAACCACAGAGCACTTAAAATAATAAGTGCCCTGTGGTCCTAACGGTAAGGTGGACCGGTGGATAAGGTGAATATATTTGCGGACACCCTGGAAAGGACGTTCCAACGGAACACTTAGAAGCAACACAGTTCGGCTACTTTCCAACATTACACGTCAAAACCAAGCTACGAATACTGAAACCAAGTGGGAAACCTCACAAATAAACTCCAGGAAAGCTCCTGGTCACTATCACTAACACAACACTTAAAAATCTCACAAAGAAATCGATCTCACTCAACTAACATCTACAACGCTATCTTCTGACACAACAATTCCCGGATGTCTGAAAGGAGGCCAAGATATTAGTCTTCTCCAAACCGAGAAAAGATCCACACAAGACAGACTCCTTTGTACCTATAAGCATGTTAAATACGATGAGCGAAGTGTTTGAAAAATACTGCCCAAATGGATAAACAAGCAGTTACACACAGACAACATACTGCGGCCAGAGAAATTTCGCTTCAGGACTCGGCGGAGCATGAGACGAGGGTGTTCAATGAAAACCGCTCAACCTTGGTCGTCTTTCTCGACATATGAAAAATAAACTAAGATACTACGGCTTTCCAGGGCTAATACAACTGAAGACCAATCACAATCTACACTGAGGACAATTAGAGCCGGAGTCCCCTTAGGGCTCCATAATTGGGCTAATATTGTTAAATATCTACATAAACAACTTACCTATAACACTCAAGTGTCCATATTTGAGGATGACATCGCGTATTTACGCTTAGTTCCAAACTCCAGGAACACTTAACAACTCTAGAGTCCTGGCTGAGCCACTGGATAGTGAAAGTGAATGTGGTCAAGTCCCAGGTACTCTTTAACTCCAAACACACACATTTGACACACCACTCAAACATTTAGGCGATGCCAATCACTGGGAGAATCAGGTCAACTTTAGTGTCATTCTTGACAAGGATCTGGACCTGGACCCTCATATAACCCACACGTTAAAAATACAACAGTCCTTCTGACACAACTGTACCCTAGGTTCAACAGAATAAATACCACAATATACGTAACTATGATGGGCAGCAAACATAGGTCGTAAACAAAGTTCTGAAAATATTCAAGAAGTCCCCTTGATGCACATGATTAACTTATGCAAGATTCTTACCACGTACTTGAAGTGCTTTTCATCAAACAATTACTACGATACTTAGCAACTAGGTTCTATAAACAGGCCCATGTACAGCTACATTAACACTAATATCCACACTGGGTAGATACGACCCAACTCATGGCAAGGATAGGCGGTCGCATTCCATTCTGTCTGATCAGTTCGCTCCACGATCACTACAACAGCACATGTTAGGAACGACCTGCTTTGTTTCAGATGAAGCGGAGGTACATCCCGAGGAGCACAGCTTGCCCCAACGGAACTGTTAACTTGATCTTGCTTGCCCATTTCAGTTTCAAGTAGGCTGCTGAAGAAGAAGTACATGCCATCCAGACCATAGCATCACTCACAAGGTATTTATAAGTAATACCTATAGATAAGGGGAAACCTAGCAACCTAGGGTTTCTGGATGACCTATTGCGAGATTTTTCCTGTCAGTGCTTCTTAACAGTGTTTTTTATCTCTCCATTAGATGATATTTACTGTTCAGTTTACGTTTACAGGAAAAAAACAATTTTAATTTCGCTGACAGATGGAAATGCTCTTGCAAAATCAAATCTAATTACCCCTAGAGTATCAAAGTTCATAATCAAGTAAGTCATATCAACATTTACAGGAAACAACCGCCATTCACATCAGACTAAGAACAAAACATCATAAAAACATGAAAATGTTTAACAAGTGGGATTAAAAATTATCAAAACTGTGGCATTTGTCTCGGCGAAGAACTTATACCTCATGTTTTCAACTGCCCTGGAGTTGCTGCACGCCTTCACCACTTGAACTATCCTACAGAGGAAGATTTATACTCTGATAATGCCATAGACATTGCAAAGACAATTCAACCACAATATAAAATTTGATTCTATAGAGGTGAGGTGATACGTCACCCATCAACCAACCGCATGATTTTCTATGGAAAGAGTTACACAGCCTGGTACATGGATAATCCCCCTGAATCCTCCACTCGCGTTAGGGTTACTATGCGCATGTTACACAGAGGCAGCTCGCCAGAGGAAGGCCTAAAAAAGGGCTGGGCAGGTTCTGGTGGCCCAGTCCCAGGTAACAAGAAAAAGTGCGAATTATTAGCAAGTAATTTATTTTGTCAAATATATTGTAAATTTTAGTAAATTCTTTTAAATTTTATAAGCATAAATCATTCCATCACTCAAATTCCAATTTTGTACCAAAATTAATATGTAAAATGTATATTTTCAATGCGCAAAATGGTTTTAATTTCACCAATATAAGTAAGTTTACAAGACAAAAATAAACCAACTTTTGGAAAATAAATTTTGGAAATTATATTAGAAATGGTTTAAATATGTAAGTTTGTAAATAATATAAGAAACCATTATTAGAAATTATTCCAAATTAAAAAAATTGTTTCGATTAAAAGTTGAATCATCTTCAATGAAATTAGAAATTTTAAAAACTAGTATAAAACCCGATTTAATGAAAGAAAGAAATATTTTACTACTTGAAAATATTTAGTTACAACTTCAAGAAACAAGGATTTTATAAATTAAAGCCATAAAAATTATTCGAAATAAATAAATAAATATAGTGTACTACTTTCTTGTTTACTGATTTGTTTTAGTATGGAACGTACAAAAAAGTATTACAATAATGAAAAAGTTAATTATGTTATATTTTATTAGTAATTTTTGATAAAATGTAGATCAATAAATTTATCATAGAAATAACTGTTTAAATTAATTCTAAAAATATCCTGTGTTGACAAATAAACAAAAACTGTAGAGTTTTCCAACTAGCAAATTTAAGGATTGTCAAATGATACCTAAAGTTTTTATAATCATAAAATAGTAAAGGTAAATAAATAAAGGCCTATTGTTTCACCAGAAGAAGTCAATTTTGAGAATAAATCTTGAGCTAGCTGTAAAGTAGTTAGTTTTCAATTGAAGCCCAGAGACTAGTTTCTCTGACAACACACTTAAAAATAACTAACACAGAAGCCTGCAAAAGGTGAGATAAGAAAGGTCATATTTTGCACGATCAAACTTGGATCTTCTCAGTAAAATAGTAAGACAGCATAAATGTTTTAGTGTTCTCTTATTATGTTTGTTTTCAGCAGTGATTAAATAATGATTTAAATGACTATATAAAACAAAAAATACCAATTTTAGCGAAACTCGCTATGAAATTAACAGCAAAGTGGGTTTTGATTAATAACTAAGTCATCGTTAGGAGGACGACGGCGTGAAGGACTGTGGGAGGGGGGTTTGCATAGTGACGTTAAAAAGGTCTATATGTGGTTATTTTTGTATGGTTAGTGATGGTGTATTTTTTTAAATAATGACTGAAAATTTTGTATGTGTTTATTTTTAATGCTTATTTATTTATCGTGCAGTTCTTATATACGTTAAGTCGGTAATTAGTTTTATGATAAAGTTACATTTATTTTAATTAATAAATTCCTAAAAATAAGACTATTAAGTTATTAAGATTTTACAACCTCATTAAAACCAAGCTTGAGTGGTAAAATCATAAATAACCATGAACTGGTAGTGACTAACATCGAAGAAAGAAACTACACAAATATTTACTTTAAACTTTGTTAGTTGTTAAAAAACAAATTGGTTGCTATAACGATAGGCACATTGATACTATATAACTAATTTTTGATGGTAACATAGTCAATATTTGATGCATCTTTTGTTGAAAAAATTGTACAAAAAGGAATAAATTGAAATGTTGAACACAATTTTATGATATATTTCCATTTACAAAATATTCATATATTCTATGTAGCGAATTACTCTTAAAAGATTATTGTTGCAATATTAAAAGTAATAACTTTGAAATATGTCTTAAAATATATTTTTGAAAACTATAAGTTTTACCAATTTGCAGATTGTTGTAGGAGAGTATTAAAGTTTTAACACTAAATATAATTTGATAATTATTCATATATGGGAACTAATTAAACTGCTTCCGGGGATTATTAACACCTTTTTCCAGGTCACTTATTCTCCATTCTTACTTTACACGTGTAGATTTGTTTGGTTACATGTTGTATAGAATGACAAATAAATCTATCCTAATTGGATACTTCATAAATATATTTTAATACAGGTTGTTAGCAATGTGGTTTAAAACTAAAACCAAATCTTTCCAAACTGGATAGCTTATAGATATATTTTAATACAGGTTCATAGTAATGTTGTATAAAATTACAACCAAATCTATCCTAATTGGGTAATTCATAGATATATTTTGATATAGGTTGATAGTAATGTTGTATACAATTACAATTAAATTTACCCCAAATGGATACTTCATAGATATATTTCAATATAGGTTGACAGTAATATAGTATAAAATTACAGCCAAATCCAACTGGATACTTCATAGATATATTTCAATAAAGGTTGATAGTAATATAGTATACAATTACAGCCAAATCCAACTGGATACTTCATAGATATATTTCAATATAGGTTGATAGTAATATAGTATAAAATTACAGCCAAATCCAACTGGATACTTCATAGATATATTTCAATTAAGGTTGATAGTAATATAGTATACAATTACAGCCAAATCCAAATGGATACTTCATAGATATATTTCAATATAGGTTGATAGTAATATAGTATAAAATTACAGCCAAATCCAACTGGATACTTCATAGATATATTTCAATAAAGGTTGATAGTAATATAGTATACAATTACAGCCAAATCCAAATGGATACTTCATAGATATATTTCAATATAGTTTGATAGTAATATAGTATAAAATTACAGCCAAATCCAACTGGATACTTCATAGATATATTTCAATAAAGGTTGATAGTAATATAGTATACAATTACAGGCAAATCTATCCCAACTCGATACTTCATAGACATATTTTAATATAGGTTGATAGTAATGTTGTATAAAATTACAATTAAATTTACACTAACTGGATACGTCTTAGACATATTTCAATATAGGTTGATTAGTAATATAGTATACAATTACAGCTAAATCTATCCCAACTCGATACTTCATAGACATATTTTAATATAGGTTGATAGTAATGTTGTATAAAATTACAATTAAATTTACACTAACTGGATACGTCTTAGACATATTTCTATATACGTTGATTAGTAATATAGTATAAAATTACAGCCAAATCTATCCCAACACGAACTTCATAGATATATTTTAATATAGGTTGATAGTAATATAGTATACAATTACAGTCAAATCCAACTGGATACTTCATAGATATATTTCAATAAAGGTTGATAGTAATATAGTATACAATTACAGCCAAATCTATCCCAACTCGATACTTCATAGACATATTTTAATATAGGTTGATAGTAATGTTGTATAAAATTACAATTAAATTTACACTAACTGGATACGTCTTAGACATATTTCAATATAGGTTGATTAGTAATATAGTATACAATTACAGCCAAATCTATCCCAACTCGATACTTCATAGACATATTTTATATAGGTTGATAGTAATGTTGTATAAAATTACAATTAAATGTACACTAACTGGATACGTCTTAGACATGTTTCAATATAGGTTGATTAGTAATATAGTATAAAATTACAGCCAAATCTATCCCAACACGAAGTTCATAGATATATTTTAATATAGGTTGATAGTAATATAGTATACAATTACAGCCAAATCCAACTGGATACTCCAACGGATACTTCATAGATATATTTTAATATAGGTTGATAGTAATGTTGTATACAATTACAATTAAATTTACCCTAACTGGCTACTTTATATATATATATATATATATATATATATATATATATATATATCAATATAGGTTGATAGTAATATAGTATACAATTACAGCCAAATCTATCCCAAACGGATACTTCATAGATATATTTAATTATAGGTAGTTAGAAATGTTGTATAATCTATTCTATTCTAACTAGATACTTCATAGATATATTTCAATATAGGTTGATAGTAAAATAGTATGAAATTACAGCCAAATCCAACTGGATAGTTCATAGATATATTTTAATATAGGTTGATAGTAATATAGTATAAACTTACAATTAAATTTACCTTAACTGGATACTTCATAGATATATATAGATATAGTAATATAGTATAAAATTACAGCCAAATCTATCCCAACACGAACTTCATAGATATATTTTAATATAGGTTGATAGTAATATAGTATACAATTACAGCCAAATCCAACTGGATACTCCAACGGATACTTCATAGATATATTTTAATATAGGTTGATAGTAATGTTGTATACAATTACAATTAAATTTACCCTAACTGGCTACTTTATATATATATATATATATATATATATATATATATATATATCAATATAGGTTGATAGTAATATAGTATACAATTACAGCCAAATCTATCCCAAACGGATACTTCATAGATATATTTAATTATAATTAGTTAGAAATGTTGTATAATCTATTCTATTCTGACTAGATACTTCATAGATATATTTCAATATAGGTTGATAGTAAAATAGTATGAAATTACAGCCAAATCCAACTGGATAGTTCATAGATATATTTTAATATAGGTTGATAGTAATGTAGTATAAACTTACAATTAAATTTACCTTAACTGGATACTTCATAGATATATATAGATATAGTAATATAGTATAAAATTACAGCCAAAACCAACTGGATACGTCATATATATATATATATATATATATATATATATATATTTTTTTTTTAATATAGGTTGATAGTAATGTTGTAAAAACTTACAATTAAATTTACCCTAACTGGATACTTCATAGATATATTTTAATACAGGTTGTTAGTATTGTTGTATAAAATTACAACCAAATTTACCCCAACTGGATAGTTTATAGTATATTTTAATATAGGTTGTTAGTAATGTTGTATAAAATTACAAACAAATCTACACTAACAGATACTTCATAGATATAAACTTTAATTTAGGTTGTTAGTAATGTTGTATAAAATTACAACCAATATATATATATATATATATATATATATATATATATATATATATATATATATATATATATTTCAATATACATTGTTAGGAATGTTGTATAAAAATACAACCAAATATTTCCTAACTGGATAGTTTATAAATATATTTTAATATAGGATGATAGTAATGTTGTATAAAAATACTACCAATCTATCCTAAAAGGATATTTTATAGATATATTTTAATATACTATGTTAGGAATGTTGTATAAAAATACAACCAAATATTTCCTAACTGGATAGTTCATATATATATATATATATATATATATATATATATATATATATATATATATATATATATATATAAATATAAAAAAACGCTTTCTTGTTTAATAGTTTAAAACAACATAGGTTATTCAAATACAAGAATATTTATTATTTTATATCCAAAGCTTTTCGTTGGCAAACAGTACCAACATCATCAGGAAAAGCTTTGGATATAAAATAATAAATATTCTTGTATTTGAATAACCTATGTTGTTTTAATATATATATATATATATATATATATATATATATATATATTAATATACATTGTTAGGAATGTTGTCTAAAAATACAACCAAATATTTCCTAACTGGATAGTTCATAGATATATTTTAATATAGGATGTTAGTAATATTGTATAAAACTACTACCAATCTATCCTAAAAGGATATTTAATAAATATATCTTAATATACCATGTTAGGAATGTTGTATAAAAATACAAAAAGTATTTCCTACATTTGTACTTTATAGATATATTTTAATATACATTGTTAGGAAAGTTGTATAAAAATTCAACCAGATATCTCCTAACTGGATAGTTTATATATATATTTTAATGTAGGTATAAGTAATGTTGTATACAAATACAACCAAATCTATCTTAACTGGATACTTTATAGATGTATGGAAATATAGTTTGATAGTAATGTTGTATAAAATTACTACCAATCTATCCTAAAGGGATACTTTATAGATATATTTTAATATACATTGTTAGGAATGTTGTATAACACTACATCCACATATTTCCTAACTGGATAATTCATATATATATATATATATATATATATATATATATATATATATATTTAATATACATTGGTAGGAATGTTTTATAAAAATACAACCAAATATTTTCTAACTGGATAGTATATAGATATATTTTAATATACATTATTAGGAATGTTGTATAAATATACAATCAAATATTTCCTAACTGGATAATTCATAGATATATTTTAATATAGGATGTTAGTAATGTTGTATAAAACTACTACCAATCTATCCTAAAAGGATATTTAATAAATATATTTTAATACACCATGTTAGGAATGTTGTATTAAATACACCAGATATTTCCTAACTGGATAGTTTATAGATATATTTTAATATACATTGTTAGGAAAGTTGTATAAAAATACAACCAGATATCTCCTAACTGAATATTTTATAGATATATTTTAATGTAGGTATATAGTAATGTTGTATACAACTACAACCAAATCTATCCTAACTGGATACTTGATAGATGTATGTAATATAGGTTGATAGTAATGTTGTATAAAATTACTACCAATCTATCCTAAAGGGATACTTTCAGGTGTATGGTAATGTTGTATACATAGTACTGTGCGTTGTTACTACTGCGAGTCCAAAAATGTTGTCGCAATTAAAATGTGAAAAAAGATAACTTTCCGAGAAACAATAAAATAATTATGAATATACCTTTAAAATATTTTCAGGAATGATTTCATATATATATATATATATATATATATATATATATATATATATATAAATGGTTCCGTAATCTAAATAACTACTATAATTTTATCTTCTATTTGTTTTCATCTTTTCCAAAACTATATTCTGTGTATTTGTATGAGAATTTAATCTATTTCGTTAAAAGAAAAAAAACAAAAAAATTGTATAATTGTTAAATACCTGTACTTATAAAACATTCATTTTTGGTTAGCTTTAAAAACTTCCCTTGAAAATATCCTAAAACTACAAAATAAATTTTGTGAGCACATTCATGAGAAGTTTTAAAGTATTAGGCAAAAGACTACATCTATTCTGATATTTATTTTACGTGGAAGAAATAAAGTTGTTTAACTATTTAGTAACAAAATATTCATTAACCAGACCGAACATCTAACGCCCCGTATAGTCGGACACAGAGTTATTTAAAGATTACGATCCTGAGAGTTTTGCGTAAGTTGAATATTAATTAACACACTGATTTTAATTGTATACTGTATGTAATAATTAAAGTACGAAAATACAAAAAATGTATTTACAGTGCGTTCATGTATTTTCTGGATGCGTTGAAAAGACGAAAAAAGGTTTAAAATGCTGTGTTTAAAAATGAACAAAATATAGCCTACAAACTCCTTACAATACTGGTGCTATGTAGTTACTTACTGCACTCACTTCAAGCGATCTAAAACGGGTTTCTTTGTTAAACTTATACTTTTTTACACAGCGTACAATCCAATGAAACACTCACAAATAAATCCTATCTACAGTTTGAACTGACAACTGTTTTGCCAACGGAATGGGATTTCGACGTGGCCTAGACCAACGTGGTCGAGTCCAATGTGAAACCGAGGGAAGTTTCCATTAGTTAGTTAGCCTCTCTCTGGTCTTCTCTCTCTCGCTATCTCTATATAGTATACATATAACTTGCGAACAGTACATATTGCATTTTATTATACATATCTACAGTATTATACACGTAAATACAGTAGCTACAAATGTAGTATATAAAAACAGTACAGAATATTTTTTTATTTACTGAATTAAATTTTCTGTACCATAATTTTGTTGCGTTACTTCGAATTGACTTCAGTCAGGTGTTATGTAGCTCAGGGCTCACCTGAACCTGATATTACATTAATTTTGTGTTTCTATTATAATATCAGAAGTACTACCCAGTAACAGATGCCAGCTAAGCACAATTACAAAATATGTTAGTAGTCATTTTATTATTTTATAATCATAATATACTCTTGTGTAAAATAATATAACTCAGATATTAGCAGTATTAGCATCATGCTAAACATTTTGTTCTGATGAGAGTACACTGAATGCTTGCGTTGTTAATGTTCAACTCATGTTATTGTTTATTATTATAACACATTTTACTACTATTGATGACAGCATAATGTACATCTAAAGCGTAAAAAATTTAAATTGTAGTATCTGTCATTTTGCAGGGGCTTATTACGTCTAATCATATTTTAAATGACCTCTAGATCGTAAGCCATTTCCCTAAATCCGCCTTACCGGCCACCACATTAGGCCCGAGTATCGAGGGTGTACTGTATTAAGATAACACTCGTTATACAAATAGCTAAATATATTTAAAATTTAGAAATATATTAACTTACATTTATAGATGAAATTATAAAAGATCCATAATAATAATAATAAACAAAACACACTATTAAAAATCATAGACAATCTCACAACAATGTATCATCCAGTGAGTGAAAGTATCAATAGCTTAAGTAGAACAGAATCTAGGCTAATAAAACTAGTCTAGAAAATGCAGTTACCATTAGTGAACAATAATATTCTATAAAAAGGTAAATCTGTAAATGTTCTTGGATAAAAAACTCAATACCACAATATATGCATACTTACTTACATACATACATACACCCACACCCACACACACACACACACACACACACACACACACACACGCGCGCGCGCGCGCACACACACACACACACACATGTATATATAAATATGTGTATATTTATGTGTACGTATGTATAAATATGTGTGTGTGTGTGTGTGTGTGTTTGTGTGTGTGTGTGTGTATGTGTGAGTGTGTGTTGTATGTATGTGTGTGTGTGTGTCTGTATTGTGTGTGTGTGTGTGTGTGCGCGTGTATTTGTGTGTGTTGGTGTGTGTTTTGGCGCGCGCGCGAGCGCGCGTGTGTGTGTTTGTGTATGTGTTCTTGTGTAGTATTATTTAGGCAACAGTGTTTTTTTTTAATCACTTACACTGAAAAATCAATTAAAAGCCTATGTTTAGCACAAGTCTTAACTGAATTTGTGTTGCCATTCTAATGTTGATGGCAGAACTGTTCCTAAAATTAACACTTCAAAAAAATCAGGTATGATTCTTATTAAACACAATTAATATGTATAGGCTATTCTTGAAAGAGAATATAATACAATAAAGTTATGACAAATCAATCGAATAGGTCTCAAGAAATACAGCTGACAAAATTTTCACTGTATAAAGTTTCATGTGTGAAATAAGGTTATGTACATATTTTGAAAATTTTAACCACTAATTATATTTTGCGACATTTAAAATAATTTATTCACCTGTAGAATGTTAAAAATTATATCGAAGTTGGTCCAATTTGCTAGTTTAAAACGGAATTATCAATACTTATTTATAAAAATAAAATATCTACAAAATGTATGAATAGTGGTTGGTTTGTAGGTTATGGGATTCTAGATTTATAAGCGGAAATATTATAGATAATTTGCCATTTCTTCTATTAGTTCACACCCACCTTATACCTTCAAATATTCAATCGGTAATAAAATACTTTTGTTTATCCACTCAAGTTCAAACTTAGTCTTAAACTTATAGACTAGTGGATCGCATTTGATGTTAATACAGTGTTTTCAAATACTTCATAATTAAATTTAGAAATGAATTAATTTTTGTTTTATATGGGAGAACAACGTTTCACAAAAGGGAAAAGGTACACTGCAGTTATATCGTTCCATTAAGGTGACTGTTGATTTTGTTAAAGGTTATGTGGTAGAACAGCTGTTTTAATGAATAGTTTTGTTACTTTATTTATATTAATTGTAATTATTCAATGAAAAGTAACTAAAATAAATTTTTTTGTAGACGTATGTAGGAATTGACTTGAAAAATTCCTTATATTAATTATTTAAGTTTAAAATAGACCCGCCTTATTTAATATAAAAAGTACTCATTAGTTATATCTTTATGTAATAAGCCATATGATTTAAAATATCATATTGAAATCACCTGGAACTGAGAATTTGCAATTATTAGATAAAACAAACAATAACTAACAAAACAATCAGGGTTCTAGCCAGACATTATAAATAAATAAGGTTTAAATATTCAGTGCTTTGGTTTAATAAGAGATTGTAAATGACGGTATTATCGATAGACAGAAGTAACGGATGGTGATTTCGAATTAAGAAATCTAGTTGCATTTGTCATGGGAACTATAAAATGAAACCAAAAAGTAAGTAGGCCTAAAACTGGACAATAAATAAACTAGCTTACGTTAAATGTTCTTTTCCTACGTATGCTTAATGTAGTTACTTAATTTATTTTAAAATTTGATATAAACTGGCCTTTTGATAAAAAATAGCCTAAAAATAATATTTCATTTATGATTTATATTTATTAGAATTAAGGAATTTATTGCTAAATAATAAAGTCAGTAAAGTTGAACAAATTATCAAAACAAACTTGCCAAGACATGAATTATAAGATATAAGAAAAGGCAAGACATTTTGATGGCATATTCAAAAATATACGTAAAACATTGACTTTTCCAATTACCAAATATAATACCAATATATATATATATATATATATATATATATATATATGTATATATATATATATATATATATATACATATATATATATATATATATATATATATATATATATATATATATATATATATATAGAGCAATATATTATAATAAATATGGGTAATTATATATATTTATTTTACCAACATATGGTTAAATAAATACTATACATATTTTATGTATAATATATACAACATATATTATAAATAAATTTACATGTGTATTTTTTGTAAACATGTATATATATATATATATATATATATATATATATATATATATATATATATATATATAGAAATAGTTTAATATAAATTCATCGGTTTTATAAATTATCTCTAAACAAAAGTCGTTATTCAGAGAAACCTATTTAAATCAGAAAGATAACACAATTCCCAGAATCTGTGCTAATTCGTTTTTAGGTAAATCCAGAAAACGCAGATAGTAAATGCAGAAAGCTATTGCATATAATAAATAAAGTAAATAAACAGATATAGTGGTTCATGAGTAGAACTACGAGTATTTTGTTTTCACCAAATGAGTAAAGATTTTCAAAGAAATAGTGTACTTAAAGGAGGTAGATTTTGGAGCATCTCAGCTGTGGTAGGTTCGAGATAAGCTTTACGTACTCTACAATAGAGGTCTAAAGTAATAAGTATGCTATAAGAGGCCAGCGCCTATTTATGGGGTACATGGACTCACACAGTGTGCAAGATTACTGAATAGGAAGTAACCAAGAATGAAAACGTAAACGTCCTCTACGAAAGGTAAGGAAAAAAGAGATAAAATGTATAAAAACTGACAAAAGTGTAAAAATTGTATTTACGATGAAGAAAAAGGTAAAGAGGACAATAATCACTAGTACCTGACCCGTATGAGGTGGAAATCCGAACATGTATTCACTTTACGTGCGTGCACCTCTGCTTGTGTGACTTTTGCAAATGTGGTTAGTTTTCGAAAGCCTGTGGTAATGGTGCGCGCGTGATAATGGTGTTGGAATAATACCTATTTGACCTAATAGTGATAAATTCGATAAAATAAAAGTTTCAAGTACCATTATAAAATTGTTATAGTTAAAGAAAGAATACTGCAGGTCCTAGAGAATACGTTCAATTAAGTAAGCATTATAGGC
>JBAIZL010000004.1:189524731-189567231 GCA_036971475.1 Prosapia bicincta | reverse complement strand
TTCTGTATTAGTTGGGAAATAGTTCGATTCAGGTTTATCTTCATTCTGTAGAATGGTTACAGGATTAAAGCAGTAAAACATTGTCCAATCCCAGAATATATAAGGGAAGTACAAGTCTTTTGTAGGATTTTGTAATTGTTACGGAGGCATCATTACATTTTTTTATCGATAACCGACTTTAATATGAAAAATTACCATTATAATACGCAGATAGGGAATTAGTAGCATTTTAACTTTGCAACATAACTTGATATCAGAACCACATCTGCAGTAAAATATATTTATTTAAATCAACCTGTTATAGTAACAGCAGAAGCATCATCTTTTGCAATTTCTGGAGTTTATCTCAAGGCGAATTTTTTGTAGATCTTTCTTCAGACACGTTAAATACGGCAGAATGTTGCTAATTAACGATTGAAAAAGATTTATGAGCAATGACCTGGGCAACTACACAATTTAGACTATACTTTATGGAAAAACGTTATCAATATAAACAATCATAAACCATTCACTTATTTATTCCGTGTAAAAAACCCACGCTCTCGGCTGGTAAAATTTAAAGTCAGAAGAATATTATATTGAAGTGAATATAAACCAGAAAAACACAACACAAATGTTGACGCTTTAAAATAGAACTAATCTTAAACCCAAAGTGACTTCTGAAGATGTCGAAACGTCTGAAACCTCAGATCTATCGTTATACACATGTAATGAATAAAATATTAACTTATGACAATTTTTTAGAAGATTATTAGTCAAAATTAACTATCAATACAAACGAGGAGAAGCAAATTATAATATTAGAATAACTATTTCAGTAGATTTAAACATTTCAACAAATGCTCTTTGTTATGAACTTCATATCAGTAGATAACATTCAACCACAGATAAGAGATATAGCTGCATCACCACATAGCAACAAAGTTATCGTTTAACTCTTGCAAAACGAACTGCAACATATAAAATGCAATGCACGGGTTTGTTCCATACATTGTTAATTTTAAAAGATTATTGACAGACAAAACGTTTAAGTTCATTTAAATTGACAAATTAAACTCGGATATACAACTAATATTACAAAACGCATCGGTACAGACTGTTATTAACGTCAAGTTATGTTTAAATAACCAAATATTTCCGCAAACAGAAGAATTTTTAATTGTAAGGATATAATTTCATCTTTACCTTATAGTGGTCATTTTGAACTATATAGAACATTATAAAAACTCAATCTCTATATTAATTGGCCAAACAATATAAACAAATTATTTACAAAATACATTCATTCTGAGGCCAAGAAAGAAAAAATATTTGCTTATTTCCAGTTTGTTTATTTTATTCGTTTCATTCATTTTTAACATTATAGCACATTTTGTGGTAACCAAGGCAACAGTTTAAGGTTGTACAATGGAGTTTTTGACAACAACCAGATGGGGGAAAATGTCATATATGTCTTTGAGAAATTATTTTCTTGGTATTGAAATGTTGGCGCAGTGCCAAAGCGTGCTAGACTTTGAACATGAATATTCATAGTTCGAATCCGGATAGAGTCCCAAATGAAATGTTTATAAGTTAAATATTGAATAAATAATTGAAAAAAACTTTATTAACATCAATTGCCATCCATTATAGGTTTAAAAAATGTTTTTGAACTTGATTGGATGAATAAAAACTTATTTTATTAACGATTGAAAATTTGTACAAGATACATATCAGGACAGTGTGAGCTAATAGAAAGAATTTAATAAAAAAGACAAAACTATTTGATTCTATCTTCACTTGAGATACTATCTTTTCACTAAATACACTTGAATATATATTAGTATGTTATCCGGTTTCATATCAGTAGGTCTATATGTTAGTTAAGAGTTACGGTCTGAGTTGACATCTCAACCGAAACGGCTGTCTTCAGTAATCAAAAAATTAAGTGCGACTATAGGCAAGTGTAACATACTAATCAAGTGGTTTTAGGGAAAAAAACCTTAAACATTCTATTTTATGAAGAGAAAAACTTATTGTCGAGAATAAAGTTTTAAACAAATGTTCCTACATTACGCAATCTGCAGATTAATATTTTTAAATTCCTTCTATTGGCTCACACTCTGCTGATATAGGCTATTTCTCGTACAAATTTTCAATCGTTAATAAAACAACGCTTTTATTCATCCAATCAAGTTCAAATACATTTCTTTTAAACTATAGTATATAACAATTGATGTTAATAAAGTTTTTCAAATATTTATTCATTAAATTATAAAAAAATTGGGAGATTATATAGGATTCAAACTGAGTATCTTTATTTTCTAAGTCTAGCACTTTGCCACTCAAGCAACTTTCTCATAGCTAGAAATGTACTTCTCAAAGAGTTACTATATGAATTTTTTGTTTGGCTCCATCTGGTTGTAGTCGAAACCTCCTTTGCACAACCTTAAATCGTTGCCATGGCTACCACATAATATCATAAATAATGCTCTAGGATTAATAAAGAATGAAAATAATAAAATAGCGCGAAGAAACTAAAATACAACGCAAGCGACGAAAAAACAGAAAGCATATATATAGTAACAAACAAAAATAATAGTCCAACACCATACATAGAACGGAAAATTCAAAATTGCAAAGAAATTCGCTTTCTATTTTGCCACTTAATACTGTTATTCTGGCATATGTACATACATATTTATATTAGTTTTATTTATAATAATAATAAAAAAAAAATAGAATAACATTTTTTTTGTCCGTCATAACTTTTTCCCTTAGGCATTAGCGATTACCCAACCCTAGGCACTAGAATAACATCTTTTGGACGAACACCATAGATTCCAAATACTCAACCACTTAAAAAACCGAATGAAATTTATTGAAAAATTAAACAATTTGCAATCCGTATTTTTAACCCGCATTTAACTGTTAAATATTTTTTATCGTCGAAAGCTCAAACTATTTATTTGATTCTCTTGGTTTTCAGTCAAACTACCATTCTCCAGGTGATGAGATTTTTGACAAAGTTGGGTTAAACATGACAATGGTTCATTCTCATTATTCATGGTATAAAACTAGTTAAAAAAAGGCAAATGTATTTTTCAAAACAAGATGTAGAGTTTTTAATATTATATATACAGTAGAACCTCTCAAACTCGACACAATGTGGACTTAAAGGTTGTCGAGTTTTAGGGAACTTAAATAAAAATGACTAGGAGTTGAATAAAAACGCTTATTTAGAGTATTAAAATTGTACATTTATTGATTTATTATATACAATTATATATTTATATCAATATTTATAACTTATAATCAAAAAATTAAAAACAATTGAGTCCAAAGGCCTAGTAGAATCTGAAAATACAGTGTTCATTATAATTATTAACTGAAGTTTTTTATGCTGCTTATAAAAAGTCCTTCACAGTTAGTTGTAACACACTTTAGATGGTGTTACATATTAAATTTGCCAATTTCAGAAAATAAACGAGAATAAATTCAAAATTGTAATAATGTATAACTATGTAAAAAAAATTGTAATGTATGATAAATATTTTTAATGAGATCTCTGGCTGATAGTGACATCTAGCGAGAAAAAATTAAAATAAGTAATCAAGCTATGCATGCGCCCCGCGGATGCGCGATAGGTAGGAATGTTGCTCGTAATTAATTTATCTCTCTCATTTTGGCCAGGATGTAACGGGGAAAGGACGTCTCCATATGGCAAGAAGATATATTTAGTTTCTTTTTATTTTAATTAATATAAAGTATTCTTTTCTTTCAATCATGGCATAGAAGACGGCTTACGATACCAGATACAAGATGGGTTGCAGACTTATTCATGGTTTTCCCGACGCTTATTCACGAAAAATGAGGCCAGGCTTTACCGAGATTTACCACGAGGTGGAAGGGGAGTTGCGCAATTTGTAACGGATGTTATATAATGAAACAAGCAGAGTCGCGCAATTTGTGTAACGGTTTATAATTTTACAAATTGGATTTTATTTAATTATAACTCTTAAAACATTTAATATTCACTTCTAGCTTACAGTTGAGGCGTAATGAAACGTCTGTCTGTAACGCAACAGAAGCTACAACTCCGTTACTTAAAATATTTTTAATTACCAAGTTAAACAATTAAAATTAGCAGAATATTCTTGAATTAATTCTTAAAGTTTTATATATTTGAAATGCAAGGAATTGTGCGCTGGTAAAATAATGACTCTTTTAAATTCAATTAAAGCAAATTATAAACTTTTATTTTGAGATAGACAGATAAAATAAATTTAAATCATGACACATAAATTTCTTTAACACTCAGTTACGGATTATGGAACATTTTTAATATTACTTATAAATTTTTAAGGATAGCAATCCTTCAATTAATTAATTAATCAATGGCTGAAAATGAACATATATTCGAGTTTACTTGCCTTTCTTGTATAATCAGATTTAATAATTTAATGTGAACATATTGGCACCAAAAGATGCGTAATTATAATTATGCTTATTAATTAAAAGTTCAATGTTCATAATTTAGAAATTCTGCTTCTAAATGTTTTAAATTTTGAAATTAAGTTTTAAAAGTTTTAAATCGCCTTGTGCATGGCTTTGAGAAAGCCAGTTGTAGATTACCAATGTTAACACAGCTAAGTGGGCGATTTAAAACTTAATTTCAAAATTTAAAACATTTAGAAGCAGAATTTCTAAATTATGAACATTGAACTTTTAATTAATAAGCATAATTATAATTACGCATCTTTTGGTGCCAATATGTTCACATTAAATTATTAAATCTGATTATACAAGAAAGGCAAGTAAACTCGAATATATGTTCATTTTCAGCCATTGATTAATTAATTAATTGAAGGATTGCTATCCTTAAAAATTTATAAGTAATATTAAAAATGTTCCATAATCCGTAACTGAGTGTTAAAGAAATTTATGTGTCATGATTTAAATTTATTTTATCTGTCTATCTCAAAATAAAAGTTTATAATTTGCTTTAATTGAATTTAAAAGAGTCATTATTTTACCAGCGCACAATTCCTTGCATTTCAAATATATAAAACTTTAAGAATTAATTCAAGAATATTCTGCTAATTTTAATTGTTTAACTTGGTAATTAAAAATATTTTAAGTAACGGAGTTGTAGCTTCTGTTGCGTTACAGACAGACGTTTCATTACGCCTCAACTGTAAGCTAGAAGTGAATATTAAATGTTTTAAGAGTTATAATTAAATAAAATCCAATTTGTAAAATTATAAACCGTTACACAAATTGCGCGACTCTGCTTGTTTCATTATATAACATCCGTTACATAGTTATGGTCCTCTTGCTCTTCTTCTTCCGAATCGTCCCCTTCTACGTCACGCCCTTTGACAGCTGATTTCATCTTCTCCTAATGGCTCTGATGCTCTGTCGAAATCCATCCATTCGTTGACATCATTGCTTGAAGACGCTTCACACCCTGGGATTTTTTTCATGACTTCAATCAAGTCGCTATTTTCAGAATTGATTCCATCGTCACGCGACAAATCATTGACTGCGTGATCTAGAAGTTTCCTCTAAGAACGAATGAGGGTTATGGTCTCAAGCTCGATCCAAGATTGAGAGACCCATTCAATGACATCTAATAAATCGATCTTCTTTAGTTTAGCCGTTATCTCCTCACCCGATTCCTAGGACAACACCAAAGATGACAAAAGCTTACGTATGTACCTTCTCTTTAACGCTACCAAAGCTCCTCGGTCCATCGGTTGACAGAGAGACGTAACGTTCGACGTTCGGCGGTAGAAACATTGATGTTCAAGTCCAACGCTATGTTATTTACGTTTTCACCACGCTCAAGTCTTTATAGGGCACCAAACTTTGCTTCCATTGACACTGACACTTGTTTCCTCTTCTTCTTCACCATACTGTCGCTCTATATTCTAGCACAAAACTAGTTTAAACAATTGTCAACCACGCTCGAACAAAAGCAACTGACCACAACTGTGTCTCAACAAACACTAAACTGAAAGTCCAGTGACGACAATGTAGCGAGGGTAGTTTATGACCTGCCCGGGAATCCCAGGTCAACGTGCGCCCTCACGATAAGGAAAGTGGCCACAGAAATCCCGCAACGTGTGCAAACAATAACCCGCCCCAGCTGGGCAGGTAAAGGGTGCGTTGAACGACCTTGGAAAACCCAGTAACCTAGTCTGAGTCTCTAGCGCTCTCGGGCGGCCTATGTAATGATGGAAAGTTTTACGTATGGGCGGTATAAAAAAATTTTGAATTCACCAGCCCTGTCGAGTTTTACGAGAAATGTCGAGTTTTCGGGAATCGAGTTTGAGAGGTTCTACTGTATATATATATATATATATATATATATATATATATATATATATATATATATATATATATATATATCGTAATATGTATTCTTGTGTATTAATAAAGAACTAAGTCAAAATACAAATACAAGAATTATAATTGAATTTACAATTCAAAGCTTTTCGTTGGCTAACAGTACCAACATCATTATAATTGTAATTATAATTATAATGGCAATTATAATTGTAAATTCAATTATAATACTTGTATTTGTATTTTGACTTAGTTCTTTATATATATATATTAAAAATGAAAATAATTCCCAATAATTTATTGTAAATTATTAATATCTGTTCGTATTGAGTAACTGGAACAATTAAAACTGTATAAATAATTATATTTCCAATTTTGTCGTGTAATATTGCCTATGTTGTAGTCCAACGTCGTATCGAACGAAGATGTAATAGCCTTCAAGAGTTGGAAGAAGTCTGTCGGCAATAGCAATAATATAGACGACCTGTTTAAGGTGAGTAAAATAAAAACAATGCTTTAGAAGTGAAAAATTAAAGCAATAAATCGACTAATAAAAAGAGTAGGCCTAAGAGTATTTGATTAATTTTTTAAAACTCTCTCTCATGGCTTTTATCATTGATCACATTTACCAAGGACTTACTCAAAATGTTATCATTCATTTTTACCAATTTTTATTGTGTTTTTTACTGATATAAAACTATTAATTAAAGTTATATACTGAAATGAAAACAAAATTTTTTGAAATATTTTCAGCCAACAAAATTGTAACATTGAATATAAGACGGACATAAAAATGAGTTTATTTTATGTAGATTTCAACACTTTCTTGGTTATTAACGCTGGACAAAGAATAAGGGAGAACTTAATTAGGAGTAGAATTTTCCTAATTTAAAGAATCCTAAAATATTTTTGAAATAGAGAAAATTGTACTGTTGGTGCAGGAGGTTAATAGGAATTATTCTGTGTAGAAATCACATACATACCAACGCTTGATAAAGAGAAATTTCAAAACATACAGCTGTACACGTTTTGCTGACGTAGGGCGTAAAGTCAGTTAGCACAGTCTGAAGATGCGGCGAGAGGAGTAGTAGCAGACTAACCAGAGCGGTGTTTATGGCGCCAATTAAAATCTCGATTCCATCAAGTTGACGATGTACAGTAGGCTAAAATAATCCCTTAGTAGCAACGTTAAAACAGTAGTCCCGATCTCTCCACTCCGTAGACCCAATAGTCTCCACTAAATACACCTCTGATACAAGCAAACATTAAACAGAGTTTCTTCGATTTCCCCACTTCGTTGACAAAAAATTCTATTAAATACACTTCAGATACAAGCAAGTATGTTACACAGAGTTTCTTCGATTTCCCCACTTCGCTGACAAAAAATTCTATTAAATACACTTTAGATACAAGCAAGTATGTTAGACAGAATTCTTTCGATTTCCCCACTTCGTTGACAAAAAATTCTATTAAATACACTTCAGATACAAGCAAGTATGTAAGACAGAATTCTTTCGATTTTTCCACTTCGTTGACAAAAAATTCTATTAAATACCTTCTGATACAAGCAAACATGTTGGACAGAATTCTTTCGATTTTCCCACTTCGTTGACAAAAAATTCTATTAATTACACTTCTGATACAAGCAAACATGTTGAACAGAATTCTTTCGATTTCCCCACTTCGTTGACAAAAATCTGTGTTAAATACACTTCTGATACGAGCAAACATGTTACACAGAGTTTCTTCGATTTCCCCACTTCGCTGACAAAAATTCTATTAAATACACTTCAGATACAAGCAAGTATGTTAGACAGAATTCTTTCGATTTCCCCACTTCGTTGACAAAAAATTCTATTAAATACACTTCTGATACAAGCAAGTATGTTAGACAGAAGTCTTTCGATTTCCCCATTTTGTTGTCAAAAAATTCTATTAAATACACTTCTGATACAAGCAAACATGTTACACAGAGTTTCTTCGATTTCCCCACTTCCTTCACAAAAAATTCTATTAAATACACTTCAGATACAAGCAAGTATGTTAGACAGAATTCTATCGATTTCCTCACTTCGTTGACAAAACATTCTACTAAATACACTTCTGATACAAGCAAACATGTTACACAGAGTTTCTTTGATTTCCCCACTTCCTTGACAAAAAAGTCTATTAAATACACTTCAGATACAAGCAAGTATGTTAGACAGAATTCTTTCGATTTCCTCATTTCGTTGAAAAAAAATCTATTAAATACACTTCAGATACGAGAAAGTACGTTAGACAGAATTTTTTCGATTTCCCCACTTCGTTAACAAAAAATTCTACTAAATACACTTGTGATACAAGCAAAAATGTTACACAGAGTTTCTTCGATTTCTTCACTTCGTTGACAAAAAATTCTATTAAATACACTTCAGATACAAGCAAGTATGTTAGACAGAATTCTTTCGATTTCCTCACTTCTTTGACAAAAAATTCTACTAAATACACTTCTGATACAAGCAAACATGTTACACAGAGTTTCTTCGATTTCCCCACTTCGTTGACAAAAAGTTCTATTAAATACACTTCAGATATAAGCAAGTATGTTAGACAGAATTCTTTCGATTTCCCCACTTCGTTGACAAAAAATTCTACTAAATACACTTTAGATACAAGCAAGTATGTTAGACAGAATTCTTTCGATTTCCCCACTTCGTTGACAAAAAATTCTACTAAATACACTTTAGATACAAGCAAGTATGTTAGACAGAATTCTTTCTATTTCCCCACTTCGTTGACAAAAAATTCTACTAAATACACTTTAGATACAAGCAAGTATGTTAGACAGAATTCTTTCTATTTCCCCACTTCGTTGACAAAAAATTCTACTAAATAGACTTCAGATACAAGCAAGTATGTTAGACAGAATTCTTTCGATTTCCCCACTTCGTTGATAAAAAACTGTGTTAAATACACTTCTGATACGAGCAAATATGTTACACAGAGTTTCTTCGATTTCCCCACTTCGTTGACAAAAAGTTCTATTAAATACACTTCAGATATAAGCAAGTATGTTAGACAGAATTCTTTCGATTTCCCCACTTCGTTGACAAAAAATTCTACTAAATACACTTTAGATACAAGCAAGTATGTTAGACAGAATTCTTTCTATTTCCCCACTTCGTTGACAAAAAATTCTACTAAATACACTTTAGATACAAGCAAGTATGTTAGACAGAATTCTTTCTATTTCCCCACTTCGTTGACAAAAAATTCTACTAAATACACTTTAGATACAAGCAAGTATGTTAGACAGAATTCTTTCGATTTCTCCACTCCGTGGATAAATAGTATATTCTAAATATACTTCTAATACAAGTAAACATGTTGCACTGAGTCCAGCATTACTGGGCAATTTCAAGGTTTATTTTATGAGAGCAGAGTGGCGTGAACAATAATTTGAGGCAACTATTGTAACGAGTGCTGAGGAGAAAATTTTTAAACACACTGTACAACAAGTTCATTTTCTTTTTTGTTTGTTTTAAGGACTTCTTTATTGAGTACTATGTGAACCTTCGAGTTCGTAAATAGGCGTCGAGTACACATACATTTCAAAAGCTTTGATATTTCTTTTCTTGGATAGGTTGATGGAAAACATATCACTCATACCTTACCCAATAGCATCCTTACCTAATTAAAACCCAGTTTTACAAAAAAAATTCCTTATTGATATGGAAGTTCTTTTGTTTTGTTGAATTCTAGATCACAATTTTTGTTTTCGGTACAGATAGTCTGTTATGAACTTGATTCCCAGGCATTTGAGGAGAAATTTTGTTTAATTAGATACCCGTTTACGGCTCCGAATGTTTGAGTTGAGTGAGTTTTGTCTCGAAGATAATCAATAACACACTAAAGAGTTTACTACCTATTTCTAGCTCTCTCCTATCACTAAGGTACCGTTGACGTATCGGGTAAAATTGATCACCTCGCCTTTGTTTTTGATTCCAACCTTAGGTTCACCGAATGCTTCCTTGAAATTAGCTTTCCAGTCTATATTTTTGAAAAGTGAAAAAAGTGAATAACACTGTCGGACTCCTTGCTTGAAAACCATACTTTCAGAGCGTATCTATTCTTAATAACAAAAAAAAGTTCAGCTGTTAGGTTCAATAAAGTTTCAAGACACGACAAGAACTCTGCTCTTATTCTTGAGTTTAGAATTTCAATGAACTTTTGACAATCTGCACAGTCTAAGGCCTTACCATGAACGATAAAATATACCTTTACATCTTATACTGGTACATGTATGGAGAAAAATATTTTCCACGTGCCTAGCGCACTGCAAAATCTAAATTGGTTGCCTACTTCTGGATATTAATATTTACTGTATAAGTCCTTATATTTAATAAAAACGACACAAATAAAAATATTTATTCTATTTACGCATAATAAAAATGAAATATTCAAGAGTCCGCACAAATAAAAAACTTAAATATATACAATAATGCTAGTTATTAAAATAGAACTCAATGTAGATTTCAGTCATATGATGTATACCTTTTGAGATATATAACCTGATAGACTAAACAAATGGAAGTAAAGCTGATCTGACACTTGTTTTAATTTTCTCCAACAGACCTAACCTGATCATCAACCTGTAGAGGGTTGGAAACTGTACTCCACCTTCTACGATAGTTACCATGTAACCGGAATGTACTTTAGGGTCCTGTTTATTCTAATGACAAATAGTGATTTGTTTTACTAAAGTATTTTGTAGTTGAAATTTTAATAATTAAAAAAAGTATAAATTTCATTAAAAGTAAATACCTAATTTGATATAAGATATATATTTTAAGATTTAAAATGTTTTTTAACAATCACTTTCTGTAAAGCTAAAATGTTAAAAATGTCAAAGTAAATTACTAGGAAACAAATTACTAGTGTTTCTTAGAATAACTTTGATAATACCAAAATTTGAGTTCTTATTAAACCATGAAATATTAATGAAACGAACTAAAGGAACAGATAAACACTAAATGTTTAATTATGAACATTATTAGGGATCAATATTTAATAATACTAAAATCATTAGTCAGGTCCTAGACTCTAGATTTTCTACTTAAATTATTATTTAGATATAATGATGTTCATTGTTTCGAACATCAACTCATATTCTTGTATGCACTTAAACGACAAAGTCTGTATTACCAGTGAGTATAACTACACAAAGTCTAAACAAACCGCTTTAGCTAGGAAGGTAAATGATAACAAAACATTGGTTCAAGACTCATAATCAAGTTGCCAATATAAGGGACAGTACATTACCAACGACGTCGCCATCATCAGTGATGGATTAACACTAGATAGTTTAAAATGTGTCTCGTTATACACACTAATGATGATGACATTGTAATTAAAATCGTTATGAGAACATACATGATTAATTATGGGATTATTTCCATTATCATTTAATGACTGGCTGTATCCTGCGACGCTTTGCTGTGACACATTGGGATTGCATGGATGGAAAATGAGTAACAAAACGAAGCAGACGTTTTATAGAAGTTTAATTTTGCAATACTTCAGCGGGTGAAGCAATACAGAGGTAAGGGTATATCGAACCAATGCCAGAATCTATCTGATAAGAAATATTTTTATATATAAAGATTAAGTATGGAGAGTTTTCGCCTAGAAAGTGGCAGATGGGGCGGTTGCTTGTTCACAGGCTATAGTTAAAAAAGCTGTTGTCTTACGGTTTAAAGTATGTTACTGAAGTGAAAAAAGTACAGAAGAATAATCTTCCAAACGTATATCTTGTCAAAATTTAACTTCTATCGCTGCAGAACGTTTTGAGTTTTTGAAGCGTACACAAACCAGCATAACATTTTTAAATATAAATATTTAATTTGACCACAAGTTAAGGTCAAATTTTTGTACTAAGTTTTGTGCTAAACATAATACAAACACGTTTTTTTTTTTTAATAATACACTTTTATTAAAATTAGAGTTCTTATTAAAATTAAAAAGTTCAGTGTTGAATTCAGACAAAATATTTATCAATAAAAAGTAGTGAAACTGTAACTTAATTCTTATCTCCATCATTACAGGAGTTAAGGAGTGAAAAAGATAAAAGACAGAGAGCAGAAAATCAGGTGAAAATGTTGAAGGAGGATTTGAAGAATTGCCGCAGTAGTGTAGAGAAGGAATGGGAGGAGAAAGTTCAACAGATAAACCAAGTATTTCCGGTTTTAAACTTAGTTACTGACAAAATGAATTATTTAAAATTTTTGTTGTACGTATAGTTAGATTGAATTTTACATTGACGAATTCAAACGAAAAGAAATATTAGTTTTTTTAAAAACATATTAACAATTTTACAATACAGTATATGTAGCTATAGACAACACAACGTTGATGGCTTATGGGTTAAATTTCACTGTTAATGGTTTCTATTTGATTTAATATGATGATTGCCTTGGATTTCCCTGTAGTCAGTGAAAGTACCCTCGCGGCACCTGAGTTGGATCATTATAGGGACCCGGTCTCTCGGTACCTTTTTAATACTTTCTTTATTCAATCAATCTACGAGTATATACCCAGATCAGCTAAATTTATATATTCATACTTTATTCGTAGTACTTCTTAATTACATACTTTCTCATCTTGTTTCAGATGAGATATATTGTTTCTCTCACTTTCAGTTTGAGGTTCTAGAGGTCTTGTTTTATTTTTAAGGCGCTAACTCTTCCACATCTGATTAACCATCTGTTAGTATAAATATCCGTATACTGCAAACTGTCCTTGGAGAAATTAAATAATAATAAAGGTGTCAGTGCCTCTGCCCCGACATTGCCGTTTTCTTCTTCAAGGTTAACACCTAATATACCGAATGCTCATATTTTGTGTTATCTCAGGGGTGTCAGCCCCTACCGACACCGCCTTTTACCTCAAACTGCATCTTTTCAGACGAAGTTGCAGACACTCATCTCCAATTCCTTCTAGTTCTACTCCAATAACACCAAACGCCAG
The DNA here is from genome assembly GCA_036971475.1 of Prosapia bicincta. Classification (NCBI taxonomy): domain Eukaryota; kingdom Metazoa; phylum Arthropoda; class Insecta; order Hemiptera; family Cercopidae; genus Prosapia; species Prosapia bicincta. Next base: position 189,553,893 of record JBAIZL010000004.1, on the reverse strand, counting down.
TTGTTTCACCCTCCCACGACCACAGAATTCATCGTCTCAGTCTCGGTTAAGCTCTTTGAAAGAACTAAGCACTTAATTTATTCGCATATCAGAAAACTTTGCGATTTGTCAATCAACGCTTTAAATTCAGTTCTCATAACGATTCAACCCCCTTATTCCCCTCAAAACCTGTTCACCAGACCTCGCAAATAAGTCATTAGTTTTGAAAGTTTTGTAATCTAGTTAGAGATAATTTTGTTTAGTGTAGTAACTAGTTTGTTGAACTGAATTGGAAGTGTTATTTTGTTGTCTATGAGTTTAGTTTCGTGTAACTAGTCTCAAATTATTAGCTTTGTAAGGGCAAACCTGCCTTTTTACTTGTAAAATATGTACAAAACCATATAAAAAAATGTACTTATCTGGTTTTATGTTTTATATATAGGCTTTAGAAAAAGTGTATATTTATATATATATATATATATATATATATATATATATATATATATATATATATATATATATATATATATACTTACTATACACATAAAACCAGACAAGTGCATTTTTTTATGTGTGTGTGTGTGTGTGTGTGTGTGTGTGTGTGTGTGTGTGTGTGTATGTGTGTGTGTGTGTGTGTGTGTGTGTGTGTGTGTGTGTGTGTGTGTGTGTGTGTGTGTGTGTGTGTGTGTGTGTGTGTGTGTGTGTGTATGTGTGTGTGTGTGTGTGTGTGTGTGTGTGTGTGTGTGTGTGTGTGTGTGTGTGTGTGTGTGTGTGTGTGTGTGTGTGTGTGTGTGTATGTGTGTGTGTGTGTGTGTGTGTGTGTGTGTGTGTATGAGTGTGTGTATGTGTGTGTGTGTGTGTGTGTGTGTGTGTGTGTGTGTGTGTGTGTGTGTGTGTGTGTGTGTGTGTGTGTGTGTGTGTGTGTGTGTGTATGTATTGTATATATATATTAATTACAGACTTTAAAATATAGATTATTATGTAAGAATAATATTCTAAAGGCACCATCATCAACCTAATAGAGACATATGCAAAACGTACTTTGGAATGGTAGTTCTAGTATTGGTTGGTATTCTAGTAGTTCTTGGATTGGGATACGTACAATAAGGAATATGAAAGGAAAGTCATCTGCGGGAAGTGTTAGGGATGGAAGATTACAGAGCTCTCCTGGTACTGCCCTGTGAGAGAACAAACGAAAGCTTTAGTATCTTTAGTCTAGTGTCCATCGATCCAGGATTGTAAACAATATTTTATGCTTTATAATGCAACTGAAAATAAATTTTTAAAAATTTTAGGAACTGATCAAAACAAAAGATGTTTTTGGAAAAACTGAAAAAAATTATTTACAATGCAACCACGATCTAGAAAAACAGATTTTGGCTTTCAACGTCAAACAAGAAATGTTGCTGGAGGTAAGCATAAATAGACTTAAAATAAGTGTTTTACTTATTCAAAATACGTTTGTCTTTCATAATGTTGAGAGTTCATTTTAATGTATAACTTTCTTGGAAATATTCAAATTTTATTTATTTTAGAGTTTTTCTTAATTTAAGAGTTATTTAATAAAAAATTGTATCCTTAAAATTCGGTTTATGTTAAAAATTCGTTTTGGTATTTAGGTATAATTTTGACGTATTTTTTAATTTTATTAAAAATGTTTCAATTTTATTTGGTTTATAACTGTTAAACATTCAAGAAAATATTTTTTTAGTGAAAAATCTATGTTTTCAGTTTTGTTTCAGTTAAGCATTTATTTTGATATTCAACTATAACATTTGTAAACCTTATTTTACTTGACAATATTCAAATTTGATATCACTGATATTTTAACTAACTTTAAATACTACTAGCCTCAACTGGTTGCTATATTAATAAAAATATTCTCCACTGGGTTTTGAATCGCAGCTATCAAAAAAGAATTAAACGTTCCATAGAGATATCATAGTTACCTCAGGAATAACAAGTTTGGTATGCGGTATTTTATTGTGTAATTTATAATCTTATCCCTCCGGGATTTTATGATGAAACATTTCATTTAAGAGCTTGAACTGTAAAAGAGTCTTAACAATCAAAATTATTTTGTAGGCAAACTCTCTGTATTAATGTTCCGTGGTAAAATTCTCAGATTTATTATTGGTTTATAATAAACCATAAACAAGAAACATTTCTAAATCAAATTGCAATCCTTATATTATTTCCTCTTCTTGATCCAGTTCCGACGACCAGTGTTAGGTGTTCCATCGTCATCATGAGCAATGGTACCCCTGTTTCTGGAATTCGGCAAGATGTAGTCAAGTTCTTTAATTAAAACGTCTAATCGTACAGTTGCCTAATAAATATACAATGTACAGTCGAACCTCTGTATAACGAAGTCGATTATCCAGAGAAAAGATTCGTTGTAGAGAGATATTCGTTATTGAGAGGTTGTGTTGTAAAGAATGCTCCCACCCCATCTTACGCATATCGCACTACCTGCGGTAATAAAAGGGATACAGTAAGAATATAATATCGCGAGCGTAGTAAGTGTAATAGGTCAATGTTAATATAGGATAATGTTTTATAAAGTCTCAATTTATTTGAAATTCAAGTTGTTAAAAATGTTTTATTGATGTTTCTTCATTGTATTAGATATCCACATTCAATATTTTTCATAGGGTCTACTCTGTATAGGCTATTATGATAAGTTATCTAATGCTTATGAAAACTTACTGGTAAATAAGTACACTCACCAATTCCTTTTCAGGAAGCATGACTTGAACGTAGTGGAATTTAATCGAAGCAAACTCAGTAGGCCGTAATTTACTAACTGTATTATTTATTAACCGTATTACATTTTTTTAACACTTTCAACACGGCGGCCATATTGGTGATCTCATCAAACTACTGCCTGTTTTTTTTTAACTTCCAGCTCTGACGGAAGTGTAACGGCATGCGGGTTGCATAGCCTGTCGTAGCATCTAATTATCAACCCCGTTGTTTTCGTCTCAATAATTTTATTTCTAACATAAACATCTGTATTGGTGACATCAGAACAATGTATTAGACTCTAAAATATTGTTTTATTTATCGGGTCACAATTTAAAAAAAAGAAATAATACAAATGATAAATTACTGTATGACAAATAAGAAAACACAATAAAAAAGACAGAGAAAAAAGACAATTTATATACAAAACTAAAAACCCTACTACTAACATATATTACATACTAAAATAAGCACTCAACGTTTCACTCAGAACGTTTGTTTCTTTTTGTGCCAAGTGTTTCGGAGATCGTAATGTAAACGGAAACAAAGATAATACATATGTCACATCCGAGACTGTTTATAGCCGAGATAAGCTGACATTGGTTTACTACAATCTTATGTTGACACAATAGGTTTTCGGGCGTCCAAGCATTTTGTCAATGACTCATATTTACAATAGTCTGTTCCCACCTCCAGTTGGTTTATTAACTCTAACAAGACAGTTATCGTTTATTCTTGCATTAGTTCAGAAAACTTGGTTAATTTTTATGATCGTTGTTTTTACCGGATATTCTGCCGCGTTAAATGGTTCAAACTAAAAAAAACATTAAAATATAAAAGTTAAACCAAATTAAATCTGTTCATAAAACTTCCTGAATCATTGATTCAGTTGAAGCATCAAAAGGTAACTTCGGATGGTCAGATTTAAAAACAACTCAGGCACAAAGTTCTCCCAACTCTTTCAAAGCACTGGCGTAAAAATCAAACCTTTATATAGATATTGACACTAGAGAAGTTTCAATTAGCCTGGGAGTAAGCGTGCCGGTTTGCTCGCCGTATCTAAGGAAATAAGCTGGGAGCGCATCTGTAAGGAAACCCAGAGCGTGCCGTAACGCTAGCCATGCTGAACGTGTTAACTGAACCGAACTGTAACATGCAATCAATTGCCGACATGTGTTTTGCCTATCATTCTTGGTTTTGTTGACCCTCCTGCTGAAAATAAACAATTTCCTGGAAATGCCATTGTGAGCTGCCTATAGGCCTACAACACTACATTTCTTGAGAGGTCCGAAATTCGTTACATAGAGGTAAATAAGCAGTATAACTTCTAAAATGTCATGGGACAAGATAAAAATTCGTTATATGGGGGATTTCGTTATCTGGAGGTTCGTTATATACAGGTTCGACTGTATAATGTTATATAGCTAATGTATATTTCGTGAATAGTTTTTCGTAGCCGCTTGTTTTTCATGTTTTCAGTCGAATTGCTTTCACTTTATTTGATAATAATGGTTTGTTTGAAAATATACGTCAAAACATCTTGATCTTAAAACATTTATAGAAACTGCGACGAGTATCTTGCAATGCTTTACCCGAAATATCTCATCTGTAGCACAGGTGAATGAGATAAGTCACACGATACGTCTCATCTGAAAGACCGGTGAAAGCCATTCGTTACATAAAACGTCAAATCTGTAGCACAGGTGAATGAGATAAGTTACACGAAACGTCTCATCTGAAAGACCGGTGAAAGCCATTCGCTACATTACGTCAAATCTGTTGAACAGGTGAATGAGATAAGTCACATGAAACGTCTCATCTGAAAGACCGGTGAAAGTCATTTCTTTACATAAAACGTCAAATCTGTAGCACAGGCGAATGAAATAAGTCACACGTAACGTCTCATCTGAAAGACCGGTGTAAGTCATTCGTTACACAAAACTTCAAATCTGTAGCACAGGGGAAAGAAATACGTCACATGATACGTTTCATCTGTAAGATTTTTTATACAAAATGTCTCATCTTGTAACTCAGGTGAAAGATATAAGTCACATGAAACGTCTCAACTGTACGCCCGGCGAAAGCCATTCCTTATACAAAATGTCTCATCTGTAACTGAGGTGAAAGATATGTCACAAGAAACGATTTGAAAGTCCGGCGAAAGCCATTCTTTATCCAAAATGTCTCATCTGTAACTCAGGTGAGACATATAAGTCACAAGAAACGATTTGTAAGTCCGGCGAAAGCCATTCGTTATACAAAATGTCTCATCTGTAACTCAGGTAAAAAATATAAGTCACAAGAAACGATTTGTAAGTCCGGCGAAAGCTATTCTTTATACAAAATGTCTCACCTGTAACTCAGGTGAAAGATATAAGTCACAAAAAACGATTTGTAAGTCCGGCGAAAGCCATTCTTTATACAAAATGTCTCACCTGTAACTCAGGTGAAAGATATAAGTCACAAGAAACGATTTGTAAGTCCGGCGAAAGCCATTGTTCTTTACAAAATGTCTGATATGTAAATCAGGTGAAAGATATAAGTCACAAGAAACGATTTGTAAGTCCGGCGAAAGCCATTCTTTATACAAAATGTCTCACCTGTAACTCAGGTGAAAGATATAAGTCACAAGAAACGATCTGTAAGTCCGGCGAAAGCCATTCGTTATACAAAATGTCTCATCTGTAACTCAGGTGAGAGATATAAGTCACATGAAGCGTTACATCTGTACGTCCGGCGAAAGCCATTCGTTATACAAAATGTCTCATCTGTAACTCAGGTGAGAGATATAAGTCACATGAAGCGTTACAACTGTACGTCCGGCGAAAGCCATTCGTTATACAAAATGTCTCATCTGTAACTCAGGTGAGAGATATAAGTCACATGAAGCGTTACATCTGTACGTCCGGCGAAAGCCATTCGTTATACAAAATGTCTCATCTGTAACTCAGGTGAGAGATATAAGTCACATGAAGCGTTACATCTGTACGTCCGGCGAAAACCATTCGTTATACAAAATGTCTCATCTGTAACTCAGGTGAGAGATATAAGTCACATGAAGCGTTACATCTGTACGTCCGGCGAAAGCCATTCGTTATACAAAATGTCTCATCTGTAACATAGGTCATATAAGTCTTTATGCGATAATTTCTTCGAAACGAGTGTAACCCATACGTTATACAAAAAGTCTCACCCGTAAGACAGTTACATGAATATTCCAAGACAAGTGATGGCCACCCGTTTTACGAAACATCTCCTGTAATAGGGGTGGGTGGAAACCATACGCTATACGAATCTTCCAAGATGGTTGATGGCCATTCGAAACGTTTTTTGTAATGAGGGTGGGTGAAAACCATATGCTACACAAATTTTCTAAGACGGGTGAAGGCCATTCTTTACAAGAAACGTCTCAACTGAGAGAAGATTGAAAGCTATACTATTACAAAATCTTCCAAACGGGTGATAGTCTTACGCTGCACGAAAGACTATAAGACGTCTCTTATGTGAGACGAGTGATAGCCACACGGTACACGAAACGTTTAACTTGTAAGACGGGTGATGGCCATATGTTACACGAAACGTTTCACGTGTAAGACGGGTGGTAGCTATACACACACGAAACGTTTCACTTGTAAGATGGGCGATTGTTATATGTTACAGGAAACGTTTTAACTGTAAGACAGGGGATAGCCATATGTTACACGAAACATTTCACGTGTAAGACGTGTGGTAGCTATATGTCACACGAAACGTTTCACCTGTAAGACAGGTGATAGCCATATGTTACACGAAACGTTTCACGTGTGAAACGGGTGGTAGCCATATGTTACATTAAACGTTTTACTAATAAAACAGGTTAAAATCTTATGTTACTGGTGGAATCTTCCAAGACGATTAGGGACAGATAGGCAATACGTGTACAACTAATATCTGCACTACGCTCAACGCGACCGAAACTAGTTTAGATTTAAAATATGTGAAAATTGGAAGGTTTTGAGAAACTCAGCTCGTATAGATGAACAAGGTTTCCGCCACTGAATCAATCACCTCCATTCGCTTCAGAGAATGATGTTTCAGAATAGTCTCTGAGACGGGTTATAATACACATTATATATATTTATATATAAATTCTATTACGTTTAATCAATATATCCAAACAAAATTCATCTGAATATTTAAACAGTATTTTATATCATGAACTTGTAAAATTCTCAATTTAGTTATTTTTCTTGCCTAATTTCATAAAAAGAAGTTGGTGTTTGTAAATCGCTTATTTTGTCGTCTTTTAATTTAGGATTTAAAAGAAGAACGGGAAAGAAGAAACGAGACTGAATTGGAGAAGAAAGAATTGCAAATGGCTTTGGAACAGAAGTTGATTAAATACAAGGAGTCTTTATCGCTCAGAAACCAGCTTGAAGAGCAGACTGTGAGTGCGTTTAAACAATAAAATGTATTAAGTCAACATCAGTAGAAAAACTGTGTATTGGATAGCGTTGACATTATTTATAAAGTAAGCACACATCCAAGCGAAAGATGAATATTGACCTATCTCCTTAAGTATGCTCACAAAGTAAATATATATTTATATATCTCTATTTTCTCTTACTCTCACCCTCTCAAATATATATCTCTAAAGTTGTCTAATTTTATACAGACAATTGTAGTAGTCTATGTAGTAGATGCGTTCAATTAACCCCCTTGAAGTAGATTTTAAGCATCATATTCAATGTGTAAAATTCTAATTTTTTCATTAAATCAAACCATGTCCCCAAAAACACAAACACAAACACAAACACACACACACACACACACACACACACACACACACACACACACACACACACACACACACACACACACACACACACACACACACACACACACACACACACACACACACACACACACACACACACACACACACACACACACACACACACACACACACACACACACACACACACACACACACACACACACACACACACACATACACACACACACACAGCCACACAAACACACACACACACACACACACACACACACACACACACACACACACACACACACACACACACACACACAAACACACACACACACACACACACACACACACACACTCAAACATCTACAAAATACAAGTACATCTAGCTATTTGTTTTTTTATACTTTAAAATGAATTTTTGTTTGACTAAAAACACGAATGCATTATGTTTTACTAAACATTAACAAATAAGAAATGTGAATTGACATGCGAATAAATAAGGAGGTTAAATATTTCGTATTAGAAGAAGTTAGTATTTCCAACTACAATTGCTGAAGTCGGGTTACAAGTTATATACAATACATTACCGACGATGTAAAAGTTGTTGAATACAACGTTGGTAATCAACATTATTAGGAAAGTAAGTAGATGATTGATGTTTAGTCGATATACTCACCATATTATTTATGAAAATAAAGTATTTAAATTCTATTTACATTATCTTACAATATAAAGAAAAAACTATTCTTTAAAATTACTGGTTTTTTTTAAATTGTAGGTACGGTTTGAAAATCTTACTGGTAAATTGAGCGCTGAAAAAGAGAAAAGTTTATACATGGAGTTAAAAGTAGAAGAGGGGCAAAAACAGCTTTTGGCAAAGCAAAAGGTGGTGGATCAATGCAGTAACAAAATAAAACAGCTTATTACCATATGTGAAAAGTTTAAAGATCAGCTGATGAGTTATAAACAGAAACATGAAGCCGGACAGAAAGAAGTTGAGAAAAAACGAAGTCAAATACAAAAGCTGAATATACGGTTAGAATTAATAAATTTTTTCTTTTCTACTGATAGTTTGTATTATTTCATATGAAATCAATCATAAAAAATAGTTTTCGACAAAAACGTCTTGGAGTGTAATAAATTTGGGTTCAATAAGAGTAGGTACCCATATAATTATTAAGAAATTATAAATTTAGTATTTTCACAGCAATTACATTTTGGTTTATTGGAAATAAAAAGAAAGTGAAGTCAAGATTTTGACTAGACTATTCTACCTTTAAAAAAAGTGTCAGACATTGATTGACCGAGGAATGTCAAATTGGTATCCCTTTGTCATGCAAAGTGGGAATATTGAACTTAAACTGTTGAAAAAATAAAACGGTTTTTAAAATGTTAAAAATGCCACATTTATTTCTTTGTAAACATCGTTTGTTGTTGCATATTGTTCTGTCAACTGTAAGCCAAGTTTCTTCATTTTATAAATTTGATATGTTATTTAAAAAATATAGAACACTTAGATGCTCTATAAATGTTTAATAACCGCGTACCCAGTTGGCAACAGAGTTTAAGAAACAAAATTTTCGATATTTGTTTACCAGAATACAGAAAAAATTATAAAAATAACTAACAATGTGTACAAATAATTAATAATTTTTCTCTAATAATTGTTTAATCTAGTTTATATAAAAAGCAGTTTTCACTTGTTTCGGAAGCTTGACAAAATTAATTAATTATTTTTTTATAGAACAAAAGTTTGATTTTGTTGGATGATATACCTATAAAAAGTTAGTTCCATGATGAAACTCGAATGTAGGAGGCAGAATAATATTCAATATTACACCTTATTTTACAAGAAATCTAAATGCGTCTTTCTTTGAAAACTGAAAAAAAACTTATTATAAACGTTTTATTATTCGAAGAAATATAAGTTTTTGAGAGTTTTATTAATTTGGAATAATAAGTAATTTTTTTGCACAAATTAATTGCAGTTAAAACCTAAAATTTATAATTTATAATTTATAATATTATTGGTTGGTGCTATCAGTAGGCCTATACAAAAAATTATAATAGTCTACAATTGGTCCAGGCTATTTACTGGTTGATTTCATATGAAAAGACCCATGCAGAAAAATAATAGAGAATTAATACATTAATTTTTATAACTTAACAAGTTGGGCTGATATTGGGATTAAGTAAAAGAATATAAAATTATGACTAAAGTAGGACATATGAGTATTCACGTTTATTAGATGTGATCAGAAAAGATGTTGGAAAAGCATTTTCGATGAATCTTGATGATATAATTTAAAATATATATTATAACAAAATCCACAAAATGTTTATATTTTTTTAATTCTTTTCAGTACTATTACAACCAACTTGAAATACTGTAGCTGTTACAAAATATTCACTGTCAAAAAAGTTAATCGCAAAACAGCAACATAATGTTAATAGAATTAATATTCATAAAAAAAATTTAAAATAATATTAATAAAATAAAATAAAAGAATAACATGATAGTTAAAAATATTTCCTTATACTACAAATACATTTGTCTCAACTTTCAAGAGAAGAATCAGGGAATTTTGTCTCCTCCTTATATGTTCTTGCTCAAGGATAATTAGTATTACATCCAGTCTACTTTCTGTCATTTAAATAAAGCTAACATATAATTTTAAAGCTCTAAACCCTTTTAAACCTTACGGGTCGTCCATTTGTTTGTTTGTAAGGCATGAAATTAGTTAAACATCAAAAATAGGTAACGTATTTTAAAATTATGTCTACATTTCAATGCCAACCTTTTTGAAATTATTATCATTTAGTGTAAATATATTAAGGATCTGTTTCAGGTTTTAATAGGATGTATATATATGTAAGCAAAGCACACATTTTAATAGAAAATACAAATTATGGGTTTAAACATTTTCTGTAAAAGGACTTTATTAGTGTTTCAAATTTTGTCGTCACCTCTACGTATTATAAAAAACGTAAAACAGTTGCGAAAAATATTTTAACATTTCAATTTATCCGATTAAGAGATCCATATCTGTTCTTAGGCTCTATGATTAGCAATAGTGAACACAAAATGTAATTTAGTCAACTATCAGGAAAAACTGGAAAATTAATTTTGTGAGTAGATACTGTCTTGTATCTAATAGTAATGGTTCTCGAATATCAAATATCTCTTTTAAACTTTAAATTACTACAAGTTTTATTTTTTAAAATGTATCATGAGCCTAAAATTTCCGACCAGCCCCTTGGATAAGCCTCTTGTGATCCCTCTTCCACTCCACATTCAAATGCGATTTGTATTCCTAACGCGAATGAAAGATCCAGGATTGGTAGCTCACGTATTACTTTATTGAGCTCTTTCCTTGGATAATCTGAAGATAGTGAAAGGAAAAATAAAGTTATGTGATGGTTGAAGAGCGGAGTGAAAAAAACTTGACAAACCCGTGATAGATCATACCGGAACTCTTAGGGGTTGGGTTGTCTCTATGCTAAGGGCAGAAGAGCGTATTACATGAAAGATACCTTGTCTGTGAGCTTGCATTGTTTGGAGTTTCATAGCCTGTGCTTCTGCTGTTAACGCGAAGCTAGAATTCTGAAAAAAATATTTGTGATGCCTATGAAGCTAGCAGCGGCACACAGGATGTATTTATTGTATAACCTTAAAAAGAATAAAAAAGCACTAGGTAAGTAGGTGCTATTTACAATTATTATACCAAAGTCTCTAGCTAAAATATAAGGTAATGATTTTTGTATTTTAATGCCTATATTTTTCGCAAATTTGAGTGAAGTAAAAGAATTGTTTTGAGTTGGTACTCCAAAGTTAGAATTAACACCTCGAGATACACGCTCAGTATCCTAAGAGATGTGGACAATTGTTATTTACTTAGATGTGGCTATATTTCACAGCAGCTTTGACTCGGCGAAAAATTTAAATCAATGTAATTTATTTGCGATAGAAAAATTTATCTAAACATGAGTGTTAGGTATTTTTTCATTTATTTTAAAATAAATCAACTTGCAATGAACATCAACATATTTTACGAAATGCAAGTAATGAATATTGCAAAAAAATTATCACTTTAATATAATAATTAAAAAATAAAGGCAAGTTTAATGGAAAAATATCATGTATTTGAAATTGCCTCAAGTTTTTTTAAAATCATTAACTTTCAGTCTTATTAAAACAAAATTATCTGATGTTTACATATTAGTTCACGTAACAAATTTTGATTCCTATTTCTAGTAGTTCAATTTATTTATGCAAGATAAAATTATGTCAAATTTATGTCAAAGCTTAAAAGTTTATTTTAACATGAGTGTTCGGTGTTTTTTTTCAAAACTAAAAGTTGACCAATCAAGAAGTCTTTTAAATAAATTGTGTAAATAAACATTCCTTTAAAGGGTTGGTTTGGAGAAGGTTGTATAAATGCCAAATCACCTTTTCTCAATAACTTTGAATTACTTGGGTTTACATCAATCAAGGTCAGATCTCTTACCTTATCAAAATAATCACTATCAGTAAATTCAAATTTCCCAATAGGTCCACAAAATGTATACAATGAACTAACAGAACAATCCATTGATAACAATTCTTTTGGAGGAGGAACTTTGCCTACTGCAATGTCTATGTAGTAGTATCTCAATAGTTCTTCGAGTATGTTTTTAGTGTTTAATGTTTTAGTTGCTTCCTTAAAAAAAAAATCATGTCGTTTCCCATCTATCCTATAAGATTTGTCAAAATCTGTATGGTTAAATCCATCGTTGGATGATTTACTGTCCAATGCAGATTCATACTGTTCTTTAACCAGATTATATTGTTGAATTAAATATTGACAAATATATTTAAACCTATTAATATACTCCATTTCATTTGAACAAGGTTGTATTTTATTAAACTCATTTCCAAGTGTAGCAATTTGTTTTTCTTTCTCATTAGAATCCAGGAAGGAGTTACTACATCTCATTGCTGTCTGTTTTGTTGTAATTAATATCTGCTGAGCACAATCAGGACTCATATGAGGTAATTCATTTCTGTGACACAGAAAACCAGAATTCCAATCCTTCAATTTTAAAACTTCTGCTACTTCATCCAGAGCATCCAACATTGTATCTTTGTATTTTGTCCAAATTCGAAGAAGTAGGTTTGTCACTTGGAAAACAAACCTTTCCCAGTCTACCTGCTCCGACGTTAAATTGTGTATCAAGTGGATTATCTCAAAACAGTTTTCTTCTGTTGTCCTGAAATCAATATTTAAATCGAGCCTTATTTGACAACCAATAAGTAAATTTTTCAATAGCTCATAGTTTGACGTATCTTTAAATTCCAACATTTTTCTTGTGTAACAGTGTGTCGTATTTTTTGCTAAGCAAAATAAATTTTCTAGATCACATTCTGCGATGTCAGATATTAAGCGATTTGCAATGTTTTGTGAAATAATAGCATTCAAAAAGAAAAAACATACCCGAGTAAAATCTTTAACATCTTGGGAATTCAATGTTCCATCAAGTAATTTTAAAACAACTGTTATTAAACCAGTAAGAACCCCAATTCCACTGATAGCTAGCGATGATAAATTAAGAACTCGTAGAGCAGTTAAAGTATTTTGTCCCAGTGCTGTGCCTGCAGTAACAAGGTCTTTGGCAATTGCAGTTGTACCCATTGAAGCAATGCCTACTACAGACCCTGTAATGTTTAACCATTCTTTTCTAGAATCTGGGTTTCGCAACCCTAGACTACCACAATGTTTTTTTATATCATACAGTTTATAAGCACTTCTGCCAACGTCATACGTTCCAGAAACAGTAAGAGTACCTACAGCAGCTCTTACATATTTAGTTGGAATATTATATGCATATGAGGCAATTGTTAGCCCAGCTGCGGCAACAGTGGCCACTTTACTTGTAATATCAAGTCCTGTTAGTATATTTGAAATAGTGTCACATGCATGAGATTTAACAAATTTTATGTCAACAATGCCATCATTGAACGAATATTTCCCTTTAACAGGATAGCATAAATCGCATTTGGGTAATTTATTACTTTCTAAATAATCTTCCCAGCCTCTGTAAACTCTACAATATGGGTCTATAAATAGATCATTACCAGTTTTTTCTTCATGTAATTTAACCAAAACCTCTATGCCTTCTCCTCCGTTTTCCCCCTTTAGACGATATATTACATAAATAAAGGCTATTTTAATATTGTTACCTGAGTGCAAAGATAGAATCTTGTTGCATATTTTATTTATAATATTACTCTGTAAATCATCATAATCAGCATTGTTTCTTGGACATCCAAACAAACCAAACCCTACTCTCTCTTTTAGATATTGTGTTTCAATTTCATCCCATACTCTATTTCCTAAACAGTTGTAAAAACTTTCTTGAATCTTGCGCGCATTTTTCTTCCAATTAGCCATAGTACTTTCCATCTGTAAAATAAACACATGATAAAAAGTTTAGTAAGAGAAAGCCTTTTCAATTTTATTAAAAGTATCAACACAGAATTATTAATTATAACACTATAGGTTTATAATATTGTAGGATTTAAATATTGTCAATATATTATTGTAATATTGGAATGTAAAAAAGGTAAAATAAAAATAAATTAATATAACATATATATTATTAGTTGATTTTATTGTCCATACAACTCAAGAAAACAGTGTAACCACTAGCGAAGAAAACATTTGACTTAATAATAATATCCAGAACCGTATTTATTACGGTAAGTAATATACAGTAAGACCAGTTAATAATAAGACCAGAACCGCATTTTGAATTATTAACAACACTCATATTTGCGAACACCTCCCCCTTATACAGTATTCTACATTCGCGAAGAAGTCCTTAGAAGTCCTCCTACAAACCTTCAATAGGGTAATCGTCGCCGGAGATATGAACTCAAAAGACACAAGCTGGGACTGCAAACGCACAAACTATGGGGCTCAGCGTTTTTATCTCTACTACAGCCATAATGCTGGTCCCCACAGAAGCAACATTTTGGATTTGGCGAATGCAAAAGTACTTCTGGTTTCGTCAGAACTGTCGCAGTTGGATGACTCACTAATTGACTGCCTTAATGTCGACAATCCTCACGACATAGACACCACCGTCGACAATCCTCACGACATAGACACCGCCGTCGACAATCCTCACGACATAGACACCGCTGTCGATAGCTTCACGACATAGACACCGCCGTCGATAGCTTCACGACATTGACACCGCCGTCGACAATCCTCACGACATAGACACCACCGTCGACAATCCTCATGACATAGACACCGCTGTCGACAATCCTCACGACATAGACACCGCCGTCGATAGCTTCACGACATAGACACCGCTGTCGATAGCTTCACGACATAGACACCGCTGTCGATAGCTTCACGACATAGACACCGCCATCGATAGCTTCACGACATTGACACCGCCGTCGACAATCCTCACGACATAGACACCACCGTCGACAATCCTCACGACATTGACACCACCGTCGACAATCCTCACGACATAGACACCGCCGTCGACAATCCTCACGACATAGACACCGCCGTCGACAATCCTCACGACATAGACACCGCTGTCGATAGCTTCACGACATAGACACCGCTGTCGATAGCTTCACGACATAGACACCGCCATCGATAGCTTCACGACATTGACACCGCCGTCGACAATCCTCACGACATAGACACCACCGTCGACAATCCTCACGACATTGACACCACCGTCGACAATCCTCACGACATAGACACCGCCGTCGACAATCCTCACGACATAGACACCGCCGTCGACAATCCTCACGACATAGACACCGCCGTCGACAATCCTCACGACATAGACACCGCCGTCGACAATCCTCACGACATAGACACCGCTGTCGACAATCCTCACGACATAGACACCACCGTCGATAGCTTCACGACATAGACACCGCCGTCGATAGCTTCACGACATTGACACCACCGTCGACAATCCTCACGACATAGATACCGCCGTCGATAGCTTCACGACATAGACACCGCCGTCGACAATCCTCACGACATAGACACCGCCGTCGATAGCTTCACGACATAGACACCGCCGTCGATAGCTTCACGACATAGACACCGCCGTCGAAAATCCTCACGACATAGACACCGCTGTCGATAGCTTCATGACGGCAATGATTGCCATAGTTGATATAGTGGTGTTAATTAAATATCAGTGTAGACACAACATACACATACCGAAGGTATATACTTCAAATCATCACCTAGATAAATAGGCTGCGGCGGTCACTGCCACACACTACTTTAAACCGCCTAAAGAAGCAAACTAGACAGGAATTAACTAGGTATAAAATCGACGGCTTCCAGGCACAACTAGAGAATCTAAATACCACAAACATACCCATATGGACAACAATAAAACATTTCCCATAAGAACCAATGCGCTAACCTCTCTAATCGGTCCTAACCACAGAGCACTTAAAATAATAAGTGCCCTGTGGTCCTAACGGTAAGGTGGACCGGTGGATAAGGTGAATATATTTGCGGACACCCTGGAAAGGACGTTCCAACGGAACACTTAGAAGCAACACAGTTCGGCTACTTTCCAACATTACACGTCAAAACCAAGCTACGAATACTGAAACCAAGTGGGAAACCTCACAAATAAACTCCAGGAAAGCTCCTGGTCACTATCACTAACACAACACTTAAAAATCTCACAAAGAAATCGATCTCACTCAACTAACATCTACAACGCTATCTTCTGACACAACAATTCCCGGATGTCTGAAAGGAGGCCAAGATATTAGTCTTCTCCAAACCGAGAAAAGATCCACACAAGACAGACTCCTTTGTACCTATAAGCATGTTAAATACGATGAGCGAAGTGTTTGAAAAATACTGCCCAAATGGATAAACAAGCAGTTACACACAGACAACATACTGCGGCCAGAGAAATTTCGCTTCAGGACTCGGCGGAGCATGAGACGAGGGTGTTCAATGAAAACCGCTCAACCTTGGTCGTCTTTCTCGACATATGAAAAATAAACTAAGATACTACGGCTTTCCAGGGCTAATACAACTGAAGACCAATCACAATCTACACTGAGGACAATTAGAGCCGGAGTCCCCTTAGGGCTCCATAATTGGGCTAATATTGTTAAATATCTACATAAACAACTTACCTATAACACTCAAGTGTCCATATTTGAGGATGACATCGCGTATTTACGCTTAGTTCCAAACTCCAGGAACACTTAACAACTCTAGAGTCCTGGCTGAGCCACTGGATAGTGAAAGTGAATGTGGTCAAGTCCCAGGTACTCTTTAACTCCAAACACACACATTTGACACACCACTCAAACATTTAGGCGATGCCAATCACTGGGAGAATCAGGTCAACTTTAGTGTCATTCTTGACAAGGATCTGGACCTGGACCCTCATATAACCCACACGTTAAAAATACAACAGTCCTTCTGACACAACTGTACCCTAGGTTCAACAGAATAAATACCACAATATACGTAACTATGATGGGCAGCAAACATAGGTCGTAAACAAAGTTCTGAAAATATTCAAGAAGTCCCCTTGATGCACATGATTAACTTATGCAAGATTCTTACCACGTACTTGAAGTGCTTTTCATCAAACAATTACTACGATACTTAGCAACTAGGTTCTATAAACAGGCCCATGTACAGCTACATTAACACTAATATCCACACTGGGTAGATACGACCCAACTCATGGCAAGGATAGGCGGTCGCATTCCATTCTGTCTGATCAGTTCGCTCCACGATCACTACAACAGCACATGTTAGGAACGACCTGCTTTGTTTCAGATGAAGCGGAGGTACATCCCGAGGAGCACAGCTTGCCCCAACGGAACTGTTAACTTGATCTTGCTTGCCCATTTCAGTTTCAAGTAGGCTGCTGAAGAAGAAGTACATGCCATCCAGACCATAGCATCACTCACAAGGTATTTATAAGTAATACCTATAGATAAGGGGAAACCTAGCAACCTAGGGTTTCTGGATGACCTATTGCGAGATTTTTCCTGTCAGTGCTTCTTAACAGTGTTTTTTATCTCTCCATTAGATGATATTTACTGTTCAGTTTACGTTTACAGGAAAAAAAACAATTTTAATTTCGCTGACAGATGGAAATGCTCTTGCAAAATCAAATCTAATTACCCCTAGAGTATCAAAGTTCATAATCAAGTAAGTCATATCAACATTTACAGGAAACAACCGCCATTCACATCAGACTAAGAACAAAACATCATAAAAACATGAAAATGTTTAACAAGTGGGATTAAAAATTATCAAAACTGTGGCATTTGTCTCGGCGAAGAACTTATACCTCATGTTTTCAACTGCCCTGGAGTTGCTGCACGCCTTCACCACTTGAACTATCCTACAGAGGAAGATTTATACTCTGATAATGCCATAGACATTGCAAAGACAATTCAACCACAATATAAAATTTGATTCTATAGAGGTGAGGTGATACGTCACCCATCAACCAACCGCATGATTTTCTATGGAAAGAGTTACACAGCCTGGTACATGGATAATCCCCCTGAATCCTCCACTCGCGTTAGGGTTACTATGCGCATGTTACACAGAGGCAGCTCGCCAGAGGAAGGCCTAAAAAAGGGCTGGGCAGGTTCTGGTGGCCCAGTCCCAGGTAACAAGAAAAAGTGCGAATTATTAGCAAGTAATTTATTTTGTCAAATATATTGTAAATTTTAGTAAATTCTTTTAAATTTTATAAGCATAAATCATTCCATCACTCAAATTCCAATTTTGTACCAAAATTAATATGTAAAATGTATATTTTCAATGCGCAAAATGGTTTTAATTTCACCAATATAAGTAAGTTTACAAGACAAAAATAAACCAACTTTTGGAAAATAAATTTTGGAAATTATATTAGAAATGGTTTAAATATGTAAGTTTGTAAATAATATAAGAAACCATTATTAGAAATTATTCCAAATTAAAAAAATTGTTTCGATTAAAAGTTGAATCATCTTCAATGAAATTAGAAATTTTAAAAACTAGTATAAAACCCGATTTAATGAAAGAAAGAAATATTTTACTACTTGAAAATATTTAGTTACAACTTCAAGAAACAAGGATTTTATAAATTAAAGCCATAAAAATTATTCGAAATAAATAAATAAATATAGTGTACTACTTTCTTGTTTACTGATTTGTTTTAGTATGGAACGTACAAAAAAGTATTACAATAATGAAAAAGTTAATTATGTTATATTTTATTAGTAATTTTTGATAAAATGTAGATCAATAAATTTATCATAGAAATAACTGTTTAAATTAATTCTAAAAATATCCTGTGTTGACAAATAAACAAAAACTGTAGAGTTTTCCAACTAGCAAATTTAAGGATTGTCAAATGATACCTAAAGTTTTTATAATCATAAAATAGTAAAGGTAAATAAATAAAGGCCTATTGTTTCACCAGAAGAAGTCAATTTTGAGAATAAATCTTGAGCTAGCTGTAAAGTAGTTAGTTTTCAATTGAAGCCCAGAGACTAGTTTCTCTGACAACACACTTAAAAATAACTAACACAGAAGCCTGCAAAAGGTGAGATAAGAAAGGTCATATTTTGCACGATCAAACTTGGATCTTCTCAGTAAAATAGTAAGACAGCATAAATGTTTTAGTGTTCTCTTATTATGTTTGTTTTCAGCAGTGATTAAATAATGATTTAAATGACTATATAAAACAAAAAATACCAATTTTAGCGAAACTCGCTATGAAATTAACAGCAAAGTGGGTTTTGATTAATAACTAAGTCATCGTTAGGAGGACGACGGCGTGAAGGACTGTGGGAGGGGGGTTTGCATAGTGACGTTAAAAAGGTCTATATGTGGTTATTTTTGTATGGTTAGTGATGGTGTATTTTTTTAAATAATGACTGAAAATTTTGTATGTGTTTATTTTTAATGCTTATTTATTTATCGTGCAGTTCTTATATACGTTAAGTCGGTAATTAGTTTTATGATAAAGTTACATTTATTTTAATTAATAAATTCCTAAAAATAAGACTATTAAGTTATTAAGATTTTACAACCTCATTAAAACCAAGCTTGAGTGGTAAAATCATAAATAACCATGAACTGGTAGTGACTAACATCGAAGAAAGAAACTACACAAATATTTACTTTAAACTTTGTTAGTTGTTAAAAAACAAATTGGTTGCTATAACGATAGGCACATTGATACTATATAACTAATTTTTGATGGTAACATAGTCAATATTTGATGCATCTTTTGTTGAAAAAATTGTACAAAAAGGAATAAATTGAAATGTTGAACACAATTTTATGATATATTTCCATTTACAAAATATTCATATATTCTATGTAGCGAATTACTCTTAAAAGATTATTGTTGCAATATTAAAAGTAATAACTTTGAAATATGTCTTAAAATATATTTTTGAAAACTATAAGTTTTACCAATTTGCAGATTGTTGTAGGAGAGTATTAAAGTTTTAACACTAAATATAATTTGATAATTATTCATATATGGGAACTAATTAAACTGCTTCCGGGGATTATTAACACCTTTTTCCAGGTCACTTATTCTCCATTCTTACTTTACACGTGTAGATTTGTTTGGTTACATGTTGTATAGAATGACAAATAAATCTATCCTAATTGGATACTTCATAAATATATTTTAATACAGGTTGTTAGCAATGTGGTTTAAAACTAAAACCAAATCTTTCCAAACTGGATAGCTTATAGATATATTTTAATACAGGTTCATAGTAATGTTGTATAAAATTACAACCAAATCTATCCTAATTGGGTAATTCATAGATATATTTTGATATAGGTTGATAGTAATGTTGTATACAATTACAATTAAATTTACCCCAAATGGATACTTCATAGATATATTTCAATATAGGTTGACAGTAATATAGTATAAAATTACAGCCAAATCCAACTGGATACTTCATAGATATATTTCAATAAAGGTTGATAGTAATATAGTATACAATTACAGCCAAATCCAACTGGATACTTCATAGATATATTTCAATATAGGTTGATAGTAATATAGTATAAAATTACAGCCAAATCCAACTGGATACTTCATAGATATATTTCAATTAAGGTTGATAGTAATATAGTATACAATTACAGCCAAATCCAAATGGATACTTCATAGATATATTTCAATATAGGTTGATAGTAATATAGTATAAAATTACAGCCAAATCCAACTGGATACTTCATAGATATATTTCAATAAAGGTTGATAGTAATATAGTATACAATTACAGCCAAATCCAAATGGATACTTCATAGATATATTTCAATATAGTTTGATAGTAATATAGTATAAAATTACAGCCAAATCCAACTGGATACTTCATAGATATATTTCAATAAAGGTTGATAGTAATATAGTATACAATTACAGGCAAATCTATCCCAACTCGATACTTCATAGACATATTTTAATATAGGTTGATAGTAATGTTGTATAAAATTACAATTAAATTTACACTAACTGGATACGTCTTAGACATATTTCAATATAGGTTGATTAGTAATATAGTATACAATTACAGCTAAATCTATCCCAACTCGATACTTCATAGACATATTTTAATATAGGTTGATAGTAATGTTGTATAAAATTACAATTAAATTTACACTAACTGGATACGTCTTAGACATATTTCTATATACGTTGATTAGTAATATAGTATAAAATTACAGCCAAATCTATCCCAACACGAACTTCATAGATATATTTTAATATAGGTTGATAGTAATATAGTATACAATTACAGTCAAATCCAACTGGATACTTCATAGATATATTTCAATAAAGGTTGATAGTAATATAGTATACAATTACAGCCAAATCTATCCCAACTCGATACTTCATAGACATATTTTAATATAGGTTGATAGTAATGTTGTATAAAATTACAATTAAATTTACACTAACTGGATACGTCTTAGACATATTTCAATATAGGTTGATTAGTAATATAGTATACAATTACAGCCAAATCTATCCCAACTCGATACTTCATAGACATATTTTATATAGGTTGATAGTAATGTTGTATAAAATTACAATTAAATGTACACTAACTGGATACGTCTTAGACATGTTTCAATATAGGTTGATTAGTAATATAGTATAAAATTACAGCCAAATCTATCCCAACACGAAGTTCATAGATATATTTTAATATAGGTTGATAGTAATATAGTATACAATTACAGCCAAATCCAACTGGATACTCCAACGGATACTTCATAGATATATTTTAATATAGGTTGATAGTAATGTTGTATACAATTACAATTAAATTTACCCTAACTGGCTACTTTATATATATATATATATATATATATATATATATATATATATATCAATATAGGTTGATAGTAATATAGTATACAATTACAGCCAAATCTATCCCAAACGGATACTTCATAGATATATTTAATTATAGGTAGTTAGAAATGTTGTATAATCTATTCTATTCTAACTAGATACTTCATAGATATATTTCAATATAGGTTGATAGTAAAATAGTATGAAATTACAGCCAAATCCAACTGGATAGTTCATAGATATATTTTAATATAGGTTGATAGTAATATAGTATAAACTTACAATTAAATTTACCTTAACTGGATACTTCATAGATATATATAGATATAGTAATATAGTATAAAATTACAGCCAAATCTATCCCAACACGAACTTCATAGATATATTTTAATATAGGTTGATAGTAATATAGTATACAATTACAGCCAAATCCAACTGGATACTCCAACGGATACTTCATAGATATATTTTAATATAGGTTGATAGTAATGTTGTATACAATTACAATTAAATTTACCCTAACTGGCTACTTTATATATATATATATATATATATATATATATATATATATATCAATATAGGTTGATAGTAATATAGTATACAATTACAGCCAAATCTATCCCAAACGGATACTTCATAGATATATTTAATTATAATTAGTTAGAAATGTTGTATAATCTATTCTATTCTGACTAGATACTTCATAGATATATTTCAATATAGGTTGATAGTAAAATAGTATGAAATTACAGCCAAATCCAACTGGATAGTTCATAGATATATTTTAATATAGGTTGATAGTAATGTAGTATAAACTTACAATTAAATTTACCTTAACTGGATACTTCATAGATATATATAGATATAGTAATATAGTATAAAATTACAGCCAAAACCAACTGGATACGTCATATATATATATATATATATATATATATATATATATTTTTTTTTTAATATAGGTTGATAGTAATGTTGTAAAAACTTACAATTAAATTTACCCTAACTGGATACTTCATAGATATATTTTAATACAGGTTGTTAGTATTGTTGTATAAAATTACAACCAAATTTACCCCAACTGGATAGTTTATAGTATATTTTAATATAGGTTGTTAGTAATGTTGTATAAAATTACAAACAAATCTACACTAACAGATACTTCATAGATATAAACTTTAATTTAGGTTGTTAGTAATGTTGTATAAAATTACAACCAATATATATATATATATATATATATATATATATATATATATATATATATATATATATATATATATATTTCAATATACATTGTTAGGAATGTTGTATAAAAATACAACCAAATATTTCCTAACTGGATAGTTTATAAATATATTTTAATATAGGATGATAGTAATGTTGTATAAAAATACTACCAATCTATCCTAAAAGGATATTTTATAGATATATTTTAATATACTATGTTAGGAATGTTGTATAAAAATACAACCAAATATTTCCTAACTGGATAGTTCATATATATATATATATATATATATATATATATATATATATATATATATATATATATATATATAAATATAAAAAAACGCTTTCTTGTTTAATAGTTTAAAACAACATAGGTTATTCAAATACAAGAATATTTATTATTTTATATCCAAAGCTTTTCGTTGGCAAACAGTACCAACATCATCAGGAAAAGCTTTGGATATAAAATAATAAATATTCTTGTATTTGAATAACCTATGTTGTTTTAATATATATATATATATATATATATATATATATATATATATTAATATACATTGTTAGGAATGTTGTCTAAAAATACAACCAAATATTTCCTAACTGGATAGTTCATAGATATATTTTAATATAGGATGTTAGTAATATTGTATAAAACTACTACCAATCTATCCTAAAAGGATATTTAATAAATATATCTTAATATACCATGTTAGGAATGTTGTATAAAAATACAAAAAGTATTTCCTACATTTGTACTTTATAGATATATTTTAATATACATTGTTAGGAAAGTTGTATAAAAATTCAACCAGATATCTCCTAACTGGATAGTTTATATATATATTTTAATGTAGGTATAAGTAATGTTGTATACAAATACAACCAAATCTATCTTAACTGGATACTT
Organism: Prosapia bicincta; assembly: GCA_036971475.1. Lineage (NCBI taxonomy): Eukaryota > Metazoa > Arthropoda > Insecta > Hemiptera > Cercopidae > Prosapia > Prosapia bicincta. The sequence goes on along the minus strand of JBAIZL010000004.1, from coordinate 189,529,852 downwards.
TATAGATGTATGGAAATATAGTTTGATAGTAATGTTGTATAAAATTACTACCAATCTATCCTAAAGGGATACTTTATAGATATATTTTAATATACATTGTTAGGAATGTTGTATAACACTACATCCACATATTTCCTAACTGGATAATTCATATATATATATATATATATATATATATATATATATATATATATTTAATATACATTGGTAGGAATGTTTTATAAAAATACAACCAAATATTTTCTAACTGGATAGTATATAGATATATTTTAATATACATTATTAGGAATGTTGTATAAATATACAATCAAATATTTCCTAACTGGATAATTCATAGATATATTTTAATATAGGATGTTAGTAATGTTGTATAAAACTACTACCAATCTATCCTAAAAGGATATTTAATAAATATATTTTAATACACCATGTTAGGAATGTTGTATTAAATACACCAGATATTTCCTAACTGGATAGTTTATAGATATATTTTAATATACATTGTTAGGAAAGTTGTATAAAAATACAACCAGATATCTCCTAACTGAATATTTTATAGATATATTTTAATGTAGGTATATAGTAATGTTGTATACAACTACAACCAAATCTATCCTAACTGGATACTTGATAGATGTATGTAATATAGGTTGATAGTAATGTTGTATAAAATTACTACCAATCTATCCTAAAGGGATACTTTCAGGTGTATGGTAATGTTGTATACATAGTACTGTGCGTTGTTACTACTGCGAGTCCAAAAATGTTGTCGCAATTAAAATGTGAAAAAAGATAACTTTCCGAGAAACAATAAAATAATTATGAATATACCTTTAAAATATTTTCAGGAATGATTTCATATATATATATATATATATATATATATATATATATATATATATAAATGGTTCCGTAATCTAAATAACTACTATAATTTTATCTTCTATTTGTTTTCATCTTTTCCAAAACTATATTCTGTGTATTTGTATGAGAATTTAATCTATTTCGTTAAAAGAAAAAAAACAAAAAAATTGTATAATTGTTAAATACCTGTACTTATAAAACATTCATTTTTGGTTAGCTTTAAAAACTTCCCTTGAAAATATCCTAAAACTACAAAATAAATTTTGTGAGCACATTCATGAGAAGTTTTAAAGTATTAGGCAAAAGACTACATCTATTCTGATATTTATTTTACGTGGAAGAAATAAAGTTGTTTAACTATTTAGTAACAAAATATTCATTAACCAGACCGAACATCTAACGCCCCGTATAGTCGGACACAGAGTTATTTAAAGATTACGATCCTGAGAGTTTTGCGTAAGTTGAATATTAATTAACACACTGATTTTAATTGTATACTGTATGTAATAATTAAAGTACGAAAATACAAAAAATGTATTTACAGTGCGTTCATGTATTTTCTGGATGCGTTGAAAAGACGAAAAAAGGTTTAAAATGCTGTGTTTAAAAATGAACAAAATATAGCCTACAAACTCCTTACAATACTGGTGCTATGTAGTTACTTACTGCACTCACTTCAAGCGATCTAAAACGGGTTTCTTTGTTAAACTTATACTTTTTTACACAGCGTACAATCCAATGAAACACTCACAAATAAATCCTATCTACAGTTTGAACTGACAACTGTTTTGCCAACGGAATGGGATTTCGACGTGGCCTAGACCAACGTGGTCGAGTCCAATGTGAAACCGAGGGAAGTTTCCATTAGTTAGTTAGCCTCTCTCTGGTCTTCTCTCTCTCGCTATCTCTATATAGTATACATATAACTTGCGAACAGTACATATTGCATTTTATTATACATATCTACAGTATTATACACGTAAATACAGTAGCTACAAATGTAGTATATAAAAACAGTACAGAATATTTTTTTATTTACTGAATTAAATTTTCTGTACCATAATTTTGTTGCGTTACTTCGAATTGACTTCAGTCAGGTGTTATGTAGCTCAGGGCTCACCTGAACCTGATATTACATTAATTTTGTGTTTCTATTATAATATCAGAAGTACTACCCAGTAACAGATGCCAGCTAAGCACAATTACAAAATATGTTAGTAGTCATTTTATTATTTTATAATCATAATATACTCTTGTGTAAAATAATATAACTCAGATATTAGCAGTATTAGCATCATGCTAAACATTTTGTTCTGATGAGAGTACACTGAATGCTTGCGTTGTTAATGTTCAACTCATGTTATTGTTTATTATTATAACACATTTTACTACTATTGATGACAGCATAATGTACATCTAAAGCGTAAAAAATTTAAATTGTAGTATCTGTCATTTTGCAGGGGCTTATTACGTCTAATCATATTTTAAATGACCTCTAGATCGTAAGCCATTTCCCTAAATCCGCCTTACCGGCCACCACATTAGGCCCGAGTATCGAGGGTGTACTGTATTAAGATAACACTCGTTATACAAATAGCTAAATATATTTAAAATTTAGAAATATATTAACTTACATTTATAGATGAAATTATAAAAGATCCATAATAATAATAATAAACAAAACACACTATTAAAAATCATAGACAATCTCACAACAATGTATCATCCAGTGAGTGAAAGTATCAATAGCTTAAGTAGAACAGAATCTAGGCTAATAAAACTAGTCTAGAAAATGCAGTTACCATTAGTGAACAATAATATTCTATAAAAAGGTAAATCTGTAAATGTTCTTGGATAAAAAACTCAATACCACAATATATGCATACTTACTTACATACATACATACATACACCCACACCCACACACACACACACACACACACACACACACACACACGCGCGCGCGCGCGCACACACACACACACACACATGTATATATAAATATGTGTATATTTATGTGTACGTATGTATAAATATGTGTGTGTGTGTGTGTGTGTGTTTGTGTGTGTGTGTGTGTATGTGTGAGTGTGTGTTGTATGTATGTGTGTGTGTGTGTCTGTATTGTGTGTGTGTGTGTGTGTGCGCGTGTATTTGTGTGTGTTGGTGTGTGTTTTGGCGCGCGCGCGAGCGCGCGTGTGTGTGTTTGTGTATGTGTTCTTGTGTAGTATTATTTAGGCAACAGTGTTTTTTTTTAATCACTTACACTGAAAAATCAATTAAAAGCCTATGTTTAGCACAAGTCTTAACTGAATTTGTGTTGCCATTCTAATGTTGATGGCAGAACTGTTCCTAAAATTAACACTTCAAAAAAATCAGGTATGATTCTTATTAAACACAATTAATATGTATAGGCTATTCTTGAAAGAGAATATAATACAATAAAGTTATGACAAATCAATCGAATAGGTCTCAAGAAATACAGCTGACAAAATTTTCACTGTATAAAGTTTCATGTGTGAAATAAGGTTATGTACATATTTTGAAAATTTTAACCACTAATTATATTTTGCGACATTTAAAATAATTTATTCACCTGTAGAATGTTAAAAATTATATCGAAGTTGGTCCAATTTGCTAGTTTAAAACGGAATTATCAATACTTATTTATAAAAATAAAATATCTACAAAATGTATGAATAGTGGTTGGTTTGTAGGTTATGGGATTCTAGATTTATAAGCGGAAATATTATAGATAATTTGCCATTTCTTCTATTAGTTCACACCCACCTTATACCTTCAAATATTCAATCGGTAATAAAATACTTTTGTTTATCCACTCAAGTTCAAACTTAGTCTTAAACTTATAGACTAGTGGATCGCATTTGATGTTAATACAGTGTTTTCAAATACTTCATAATTAAATTTAGAAATGAATTAATTTTTGTTTTATATGGGAGAACAACGTTTCACAAAAGGGAAAAGGTACACTGCAGTTATATCGTTCCATTAAGGTGACTGTTGATTTTGTTAAAGGTTATGTGGTAGAACAGCTGTTTTAATGAATAGTTTTGTTACTTTATTTATATTAATTGTAATTATTCAATGAAAAGTAACTAAAATAAATTTTTTTGTAGACGTATGTAGGAATTGACTTGAAAAATTCCTTATATTAATTATTTAAGTTTAAAATAGACCCGCCTTATTTAATATAAAAAGTACTCATTAGTTATATCTTTATGTAATAAGCCATATGATTTAAAATATCATATTGAAATCACCTGGAACTGAGAATTTGCAATTATTAGATAAAACAAACAATAACTAACAAAACAATCAGGGTTCTAGCCAGACATTATAAATAAATAAGGTTTAAATATTCAGTGCTTTGGTTTAATAAGAGATTGTAAATGACGGTATTATCGATAGACAGAAGTAACGGATGGTGATTTCGAATTAAGAAATCTAGTTGCATTTGTCATGGGAACTATAAAATGAAACCAAAAAGTAAGTAGGCCTAAAACTGGACAATAAATAAACTAGCTTACGTTAAATGTTCTTTTCCTACGTATGCTTAATGTAGTTACTTAATTTATTTTAAAATTTGATATAAACTGGCCTTTTGATAAAAAATAGCCTAAAAATAATATTTCATTTATGATTTATATTTATTAGAATTAAGGAATTTATTGCTAAATAATAAAGTCAGTAAAGTTGAACAAATTATCAAAACAAACTTGCCAAGACATGAATTATAAGATATAAGAAAAGGCAAGACATTTTGATGGCATATTCAAAAATATACGTAAAACATTGACTTTTCCAATTACCAAATATAATACCAATATATATATATATATATATATATATATATATATATATATATATATATATATATATATATATATATATATATATACATATATATATATATATATATATATATATATATATATATATATATATATATAGAGCAATATATTATAATAAATATGGGTAATTATATATATTTATTTTACCAACATATGGTTAAATAAATACTATACATATTTTATGTATAATATATACAACATATATTATAAATAAATTTACATGTGTATTTTTTGTAAACATGTATATATATATATATATATATATATATATATATATATATATATATATATATAGAAATAGTTTAATATAAATTCATCGGTTTTATAAATTATCTCTAAACAAAAGTCGTTATTCAGAGAAACCTATTTAAATCAGAAAGATAACACAA
>JBAIZL010000004.1:189494731-189514731 GCA_036971475.1 Prosapia bicincta | reverse complement strand
GTGTTGTATTCTATTTTTTAATGCAATGGGGGAACAGGTTAATAATGTCACCGGCGCACGAGATTCGCCCTGGTCAAAACGACGATAAGGTCATTTACAAAAACATTTCTTACACCAAACGTCAGATTTACAGAAAACTACAATGCATGAACGGGATCATATATAATTTATGTTGTGGGCCTCTCTTATTAAAATTAGTACTTTTACCTATCTGTAAATACTCATAATACTTACTGAAATATAACTATTAAAAAATCTACCGTATCGATATGTTATGTTTGTAGGTCAGGAATAAATCAACAGCGCATGAGCAGAACTGAAAAACCGAGTGTGACTCATTTATAGACCAGGGCTCGTCTCGTACACTGGTGACAGCTTCGTTTTAAAACAAAGGGGGAATATTGTAATATACAGCTATCTAATATATCTGGCTTCTTTCTATAATGTAACTAAATGTATACATGTTTATTATTGTATTATTTTGGACATTGTATCGCATATTTTTAATTACTTGTAAGAAAATGTTTGTTAACATTTTAAAAACGATTCTAATATGAATAAGATTTAAAATAGCCAGCTCAAAATAAATAAGAAGGACCAACATTTAGGCGAGTTACAAAATTTCAATGTACATCCTACATAACAGTGGGGCATATTACATTTCATTGTCACACCTGGACCGATTCTGTAACATTCAATGGACAATGTACATTTAAACTGAATATTCAGGCAGCATTTACATTAGTGGAAAGCCCGTCTTATCTCAATTCTGTATTAGTTGGGAAATAGTTCGATTCAGGTTTATCTTCATTCTGTAGAATGGTTACAGGATTAAAGCAGTAAAACATTGTCCAATCCCAGAATATATAAGGGAAGTACAAGTCTTTTGTAGGATTTTGTAATTGTTACGGAGGCATCATTACATTTTTTTATCGATAACCGACTTTAATATGAAAAATTACCATTATAATACGCAGATAGGGAATTAGTAGCATTTTAACTTTGCAACATAACTTGATATCAGAACCACATCTGCAGTAAAATATATTTATTTAAATCAACCTGTTATAGTAACAGCAGAAGCATCATCTTTTGCAATTTCTGGAGTTTATCTCAAGGCGAATTTTTTGTAGATCTTTCTTCAGACACGTTAAATACGGCAGAATGTTGCTAATTAACGATTGAAAAAGATTTATGAGCAATGACCTGGGCAACTACACAATTTAGACTATACTTTATGGAAAAACGTTATCAATATAAACAATCATAAACCATTCACTTATTTATTCCGTGTAAAAAACCCACGCTCTCGGCTGGTAAAATTTAAAGTCAGAAGAATATTATATTGAAGTGAATATAAACCAGAAAAACACAACACAAATGTTGACGCTTTAAAATAGAACTAATCTTAAACCCAAAGTGACTTCTGAAGATGTCGAAACGTCTGAAACCTCAGATCTATCGTTATACACATGTAATGAATAAAATATTAACTTATGACAATTTTTTAGAAGATTATTAGTCAAAATTAACTATCAATACAAACGAGGAGAAGCAAATTATAATATTAGAATAACTATTTCAGTAGATTTAAACATTTCAACAAATGCTCTTTGTTATGAACTTCATATCAGTAGATAACATTCAACCACAGATAAGAGATATAGCTGCATCACCACATAGCAACAAAGTTATCGTTTAACTCTTGCAAAACGAACTGCAACATATAAAATGCAATGCACGGGTTTGTTCCATACATTGTTAATTTTAAAAGATTATTGACAGACAAAACGTTTAAGTTCATTTAAATTGACAAATTAAACTCGGATATACAACTAATATTACAAAACGCATCGGTACAGACTGTTATTAACGTCAAGTTATGTTTAAATAACCAAATATTTCCGCAAACAGAAGAATTTTTAATTGTAAGGATATAATTTCATCTTTACCTTATAGTGGTCATTTTGAACTATATAGAACATTATAAAAACTCAATCTCTATATTAATTGGCCAAACAATATAAACAAATTATTTACAAAATACATTCATTCTGAGGCCAAGAAAGAAAAAATATTTGCTTATTTCCAGTTTGTTTATTTTATTCGTTTCATTCATTTTTAACATTATAGCACATTTTGTGGTAACCAAGGCAACAGTTTAAGGTTGTACAATGGAGTTTTTGACAACAACCAGATGGGGGAAAATGTCATATATGTCTTTGAGAAATTATTTTCTTGGTATTGAAATGTTGGCGCAGTGCCAAAGCGTGCTAGACTTTGAACATGAATATTCATAGTTCGAATCCGGATAGAGTCCCAAATGAAATGTTTATAAGTTAAATATTGAATAAATAATTGAAAAAAACTTTATTAACATCAATTGCCATCCATTATAGGTTTAAAAAATGTTTTTGAACTTGATTGGATGAATAAAAACTTATTTTATTAACGATTGAAAATTTGTACAAGATACATATCAGGACAGTGTGAGCTAATAGAAAGAATTTAATAAAAAAGACAAAACTATTTGATTCTATCTTCACTTGAGATACTATCTTTTCACTAAATACACTTGAATATATATTAGTATGTTATCCGGTTTCATATCAGTAGGTCTATATGTTAGTTAAGAGTTACGGTCTGAGTTGACATCTCAACCGAAACGGCTGTCTTCAGTAATCAAAAAATTAAGTGCGACTATAGGCAAGTGTAACATACTAATCAAGTGGTTTTAGGGAAAAAAACCTTAAACATTCTATTTTATGAAGAGAAAAACTTATTGTCGAGAATAAAGTTTTAAACAAATGTTCCTACATTACGCAATCTGCAGATTAATATTTTTAAATTCCTTCTATTGGCTCACACTCTGCTGATATAGGCTATTTCTCGTACAAATTTTCAATCGTTAATAAAACAACGCTTTTATTCATCCAATCAAGTTCAAATACATTTCTTTTAAACTATAGTATATAACAATTGATGTTAATAAAGTTTTTCAAATATTTATTCATTAAATTATAAAAAAATTGGGAGATTATATAGGATTCAAACTGAGTATCTTTATTTTCTAAGTCTAGCACTTTGCCACTCAAGCAACTTTCTCATAGCTAGAAATGTACTTCTCAAAGAGTTACTATATGAATTTTTTGTTTGGCTCCATCTGGTTGTAGTCGAAACCTCCTTTGCACAACCTTAAATCGTTGCCATGGCTACCACATAATATCATAAATAATGCTCTAGGATTAATAAAGAATGAAAATAATAAAATAGCGCGAAGAAACTAAAATACAACGCAAGCGACGAAAAAACAGAAAGCATATATATAGTAACAAACAAAAATAATAGTCCAACACCATACATAGAACGGAAAATTCAAAATTGCAAAGAAATTCGCTTTCTATTTTGCCACTTAATACTGTTATTCTGGCATATGTACATACATATTTATATTAGTTTTATTTATAATAATAATAAAAAAAAAATAGAATAACATTTTTTTTGTCCGTCATAACTTTTTCCCTTAGGCATTAGCGATTACCCAACCCTAGGCACTAGAATAACATCTTTTGGACGAACACCATAGATTCCAAATACTCAACCACTTAAAAAACCGAATGAAATTTATTGAAAAATTAAACAATTTGCAATCCGTATTTTTAACCCGCATTTAACTGTTAAATATTTTTTATCGTCGAAAGCTCAAACTATTTATTTGATTCTCTTGGTTTTCAGTCAAACTACCATTCTCCAGGTGATGAGATTTTTGACAAAGTTGGGTTAAACATGACAATGGTTCATTCTCATTATTCATGGTATAAAACTAGTTAAAAAAAGGCAAATGTATTTTTCAAAACAAGATGTAGAGTTTTTAATATTATATATACAGTAGAACCTCTCAAACTCGACACAATGTGGACTTAAAGGTTGTCGAGTTTTAGGGAACTTAAATAAAAATGACTAGGAGTTGAATAAAAACGCTTATTTAGAGTATTAAAATTGTACATTTATTGATTTATTATATACAATTATATATTTATATCAATATTTATAACTTATAATCAAAAAATTAAAAACAATTGAGTCCAAAGGCCTAGTAGAATCTGAAAATACAGTGTTCATTATAATTATTAACTGAAGTTTTTTATGCTGCTTATAAAAAGTCCTTCACAGTTAGTTGTAACACACTTTAGATGGTGTTACATATTAAATTTGCCAATTTCAGAAAATAAACGAGAATAAATTCAAAATTGTAATAATGTATAACTATGTAAAAAAAATTGTAATGTATGATAAATATTTTTAATGAGATCTCTGGCTGATAGTGACATCTAGCGAGAAAAAATTAAAATAAGTAATCAAGCTATGCATGCGCCCCGCGGATGCGCGATAGGTAGGAATGTTGCTCGTAATTAATTTATCTCTCTCATTTTGGCCAGGATGTAACGGGGAAAGGACGTCTCCATATGGCAAGAAGATATATTTAGTTTCTTTTTATTTTAATTAATATAAAGTATTCTTTTCTTTCAATCATGGCATAGAAGACGGCTTACGATACCAGATACAAGATGGGTTGCAGACTTATTCATGGTTTTCCCGACGCTTATTCACGAAAAATGAGGCCAGGCTTTACCGAGATTTACCACGAGGTGGAAGGGGAGTTGCGCAATTTGTAACGGATGTTATATAATGAAACAAGCAGAGTCGCGCAATTTGTGTAACGGTTTATAATTTTACAAATTGGATTTTATTTAATTATAACTCTTAAAACATTTAATATTCACTTCTAGCTTACAGTTGAGGCGTAATGAAACGTCTGTCTGTAACGCAACAGAAGCTACAACTCCGTTACTTAAAATATTTTTAATTACCAAGTTAAACAATTAAAATTAGCAGAATATTCTTGAATTAATTCTTAAAGTTTTATATATTTGAAATGCAAGGAATTGTGCGCTGGTAAAATAATGACTCTTTTAAATTCAATTAAAGCAAATTATAAACTTTTATTTTGAGATAGACAGATAAAATAAATTTAAATCATGACACATAAATTTCTTTAACACTCAGTTACGGATTATGGAACATTTTTAATATTACTTATAAATTTTTAAGGATAGCAATCCTTCAATTAATTAATTAATCAATGGCTGAAAATGAACATATATTCGAGTTTACTTGCCTTTCTTGTATAATCAGATTTAATAATTTAATGTGAACATATTGGCACCAAAAGATGCGTAATTATAATTATGCTTATTAATTAAAAGTTCAATGTTCATAATTTAGAAATTCTGCTTCTAAATGTTTTAAATTTTGAAATTAAGTTTTAAAAGTTTTAAATCGCCTTGTGCATGGCTTTGAGAAAGCCAGTTGTAGATTACCAATGTTAACACAGCTAAGTGGGCGATTTAAAACTTAATTTCAAAATTTAAAACATTTAGAAGCAGAATTTCTAAATTATGAACATTGAACTTTTAATTAATAAGCATAATTATAATTACGCATCTTTTGGTGCCAATATGTTCACATTAAATTATTAAATCTGATTATACAAGAAAGGCAAGTAAACTCGAATATATGTTCATTTTCAGCCATTGATTAATTAATTAATTGAAGGATTGCTATCCTTAAAAATTTATAAGTAATATTAAAAATGTTCCATAATCCGTAACTGAGTGTTAAAGAAATTTATGTGTCATGATTTAAATTTATTTTATCTGTCTATCTCAAAATAAAAGTTTATAATTTGCTTTAATTGAATTTAAAAGAGTCATTATTTTACCAGCGCACAATTCCTTGCATTTCAAATATATAAAACTTTAAGAATTAATTCAAGAATATTCTGCTAATTTTAATTGTTTAACTTGGTAATTAAAAATATTTTAAGTAACGGAGTTGTAGCTTCTGTTGCGTTACAGACAGACGTTTCATTACGCCTCAACTGTAAGCTAGAAGTGAATATTAAATGTTTTAAGAGTTATAATTAAATAAAATCCAATTTGTAAAATTATAAACCGTTACACAAATTGCGCGACTCTGCTTGTTTCATTATATAACATCCGTTACATAGTTATGGTCCTCTTGCTCTTCTTCTTCCGAATCGTCCCCTTCTACGTCACGCCCTTTGACAGCTGATTTCATCTTCTCCTAATGGCTCTGATGCTCTGTCGAAATCCATCCATTCGTTGACATCATTGCTTGAAGACGCTTCACACCCTGGGATTTTTTTCATGACTTCAATCAAGTCGCTATTTTCAGAATTGATTCCATCGTCACGCGACAAATCATTGACTGCGTGATCTAGAAGTTTCCTCTAAGAACGAATGAGGGTTATGGTCTCAAGCTCGATCCAAGATTGAGAGACCCATTCAATGACATCTAATAAATCGATCTTCTTTAGTTTAGCCGTTATCTCCTCACCCGATTCCTAGGACAACACCAAAGATGACAAAAGCTTACGTATGTACCTTCTCTTTAACGCTACCAAAGCTCCTCGGTCCATCGGTTGACAGAGAGACGTAACGTTCGACGTTCGGCGGTAGAAACATTGATGTTCAAGTCCAACGCTATGTTATTTACGTTTTCACCACGCTCAAGTCTTTATAGGGCACCAAACTTTGCTTCCATTGACACTGACACTTGTTTCCTCTTCTTCTTCACCATACTGTCGCTCTATATTCTAGCACAAAACTAGTTTAAACAATTGTCAACCACGCTCGAACAAAAGCAACTGACCACAACTGTGTCTCAACAAACACTAAACTGAAAGTCCAGTGACGACAATGTAGCGAGGGTAGTTTATGACCTGCCCGGGAATCCCAGGTCAACGTGCGCCCTCACGATAAGGAAAGTGGCCACAGAAATCCCGCAACGTGTGCAAACAATAACCCGCCCCAGCTGGGCAGGTAAAGGGTGCGTTGAACGACCTTGGAAAACCCAGTAACCTAGTCTGAGTCTCTAGCGCTCTCGGGCGGCCTATGTAATGATGGAAAGTTTTACGTATGGGCGGTATAAAAAAATTTTGAATTCACCAGCCCTGTCGAGTTTTACGAGAAATGTCGAGTTTTCGGGAATCGAGTTTGAGAGGTTCTACTGTATATATATATATATATATATATATATATATATATATATATATATATATATATATATATATATCGTAATATGTATTCTTGTGTATTAATAAAGAACTAAGTCAAAATACAAATACAAGAATTATAATTGAATTTACAATTCAAAGCTTTTCGTTGGCTAACAGTACCAACATCATTATAATTGTAATTATAATTATAATGGCAATTATAATTGTAAATTCAATTATAATACTTGTATTTGTATTTTGACTTAGTTCTTTATATATATATATTAAAAATGAAAATAATTCCCAATAATTTATTGTAAATTATTAATATCTGTTCGTATTGAGTAACTGGAACAATTAAAACTGTATAAATAATTATATTTCCAATTTTGTCGTGTAATATTGCCTATGTTGTAGTCCAACGTCGTATCGAACGAAGATGTAATAGCCTTCAAGAGTTGGAAGAAGTCTGTCGGCAATAGCAATAATATAGACGACCTGTTTAAGGTGAGTAAAATAAAAACAATGCTTTAGAAGTGAAAAATTAAAGCAATAAATCGACTAATAAAAAGAGTAGGCCTAAGAGTATTTGATTAATTTTTTAAAACTCTCTCTCATGGCTTTTATCATTGATCACATTTACCAAGGACTTACTCAAAATGTTATCATTCATTTTTACCAATTTTTATTGTGTTTTTTACTGATATAAAACTATTAATTAAAGTTATATACTGAAATGAAAACAAAATTTTTTGAAATATTTTCAGCCAACAAAATTGTAACATTGAATATAAGACGGACATAAAAATGAGTTTATTTTATGTAGATTTCAACACTTTCTTGGTTATTAACGCTGGACAAAGAATAAGGGAGAACTTAATTAGGAGTAGAATTTTCCTAATTTAAAGAATCCTAAAATATTTTTGAAATAGAGAAAATTGTACTGTTGGTGCAGGAGGTTAATAGGAATTATTCTGTGTAGAAATCACATACATACCAACGCTTGATAAAGAGAAATTTCAAAACATACAGCTGTACACGTTTTGCTGACGTAGGGCGTAAAGTCAGTTAGCACAGTCTGAAGATGCGGCGAGAGGAGTAGTAGCAGACTAACCAGAGCGGTGTTTATGGCGCCAATTAAAATCTCGATTCCATCAAGTTGACGATGTACAGTAGGCTAAAATAATCCCTTAGTAGCAACGTTAAAACAGTAGTCCCGATCTCTCCACTCCGTAGACCCAATAGTCTCCACTAAATACACCTCTGATACAAGCAAACATTAAACAGAGTTTCTTCGATTTCCCCACTTCGTTGACAAAAAATTCTATTAAATACACTTCAGATACAAGCAAGTATGTTACACAGAGTTTCTTCGATTTCCCCACTTCGCTGACAAAAAATTCTATTAAATACACTTTAGATACAAGCAAGTATGTTAGACAGAATTCTTTCGATTTCCCCACTTCGTTGACAAAAAATTCTATTAAATACACTTCAGATACAAGCAAGTATGTAAGACAGAATTCTTTCGATTTTTCCACTTCGTTGACAAAAAATTCTATTAAATACCTTCTGATACAAGCAAACATGTTGGACAGAATTCTTTCGATTTTCCCACTTCGTTGACAAAAAATTCTATTAATTACACTTCTGATACAAGCAAACATGTTGAACAGAATTCTTTCGATTTCCCCACTTCGTTGACAAAAATCTGTGTTAAATACACTTCTGATACGAGCAAACATGTTACACAGAGTTTCTTCGATTTCCCCACTTCGCTGACAAAAATTCTATTAAATACACTTCAGATACAAGCAAGTATGTTAGACAGAATTCTTTCGATTTCCCCACTTCGTTGACAAAAAATTCTATTAAATACACTTCTGATACAAGCAAGTATGTTAGACAGAAGTCTTTCGATTTCCCCATTTTGTTGTCAAAAAATTCTATTAAATACACTTCTGATACAAGCAAACATGTTACACAGAGTTTCTTCGATTTCCCCACTTCCTTCACAAAAAATTCTATTAAATACACTTCAGATACAAGCAAGTATGTTAGACAGAATTCTATCGATTTCCTCACTTCGTTGACAAAACATTCTACTAAATACACTTCTGATACAAGCAAACATGTTACACAGAGTTTCTTTGATTTCCCCACTTCCTTGACAAAAAAGTCTATTAAATACACTTCAGATACAAGCAAGTATGTTAGACAGAATTCTTTCGATTTCCTCATTTCGTTGAAAAAAAATCTATTAAATACACTTCAGATACGAGAAAGTACGTTAGACAGAATTTTTTCGATTTCCCCACTTCGTTAACAAAAAATTCTACTAAATACACTTGTGATACAAGCAAAAATGTTACACAGAGTTTCTTCGATTTCTTCACTTCGTTGACAAAAAATTCTATTAAATACACTTCAGATACAAGCAAGTATGTTAGACAGAATTCTTTCGATTTCCTCACTTCTTTGACAAAAAATTCTACTAAATACACTTCTGATACAAGCAAACATGTTACACAGAGTTTCTTCGATTTCCCCACTTCGTTGACAAAAAGTTCTATTAAATACACTTCAGATATAAGCAAGTATGTTAGACAGAATTCTTTCGATTTCCCCACTTCGTTGACAAAAAATTCTACTAAATACACTTTAGATACAAGCAAGTATGTTAGACAGAATTCTTTCGATTTCCCCACTTCGTTGACAAAAAATTCTACTAAATACACTTTAGATACAAGCAAGTATGTTAGACAGAATTCTTTCTATTTCCCCACTTCGTTGACAAAAAATTCTACTAAATACACTTTAGATACAAGCAAGTATGTTAGACAGAATTCTTTCTATTTCCCCACTTCGTTGACAAAAAATTCTACTAAATAGACTTCAGATACAAGCAAGTATGTTAGACAGAATTCTTTCGATTTCCCCACTTCGTTGATAAAAAACTGTGTTAAATACACTTCTGATACGAGCAAATATGTTACACAGAGTTTCTTCGATTTCCCCACTTCGTTGACAAAAAGTTCTATTAAATACACTTCAGATATAAGCAAGTATGTTAGACAGAATTCTTTCGATTTCCCCACTTCGTTGACAAAAAATTCTACTAAATACACTTTAGATACAAGCAAGTATGTTAGACAGAATTCTTTCTATTTCCCCACTTCGTTGACAAAAAATTCTACTAAATACACTTTAGATACAAGCAAGTATGTTAGACAGAATTCTTTCTATTTCCCCACTTCGTTGACAAAAAATTCTACTAAATACACTTTAGATACAAGCAAGTATGTTAGACAGAATTCTTTCGATTTCTCCACTCCGTGGATAAATAGTATATTCTAAATATACTTCTAATACAAGTAAACATGTTGCACTGAGTCCAGCATTACTGGGCAATTTCAAGGTTTATTTTATGAGAGCAGAGTGGCGTGAACAATAATTTGAGGCAACTATTGTAACGAGTGCTGAGGAGAAAATTTTTAAACACACTGTACAACAAGTTCATTTTCTTTTTTGTTTGTTTTAAGGACTTCTTTATTGAGTACTATGTGAACCTTCGAGTTCGTAAATAGGCGTCGAGTACACATACATTTCAAAAGCTTTGATATTTCTTTTCTTGGATAGGTTGATGGAAAACATATCACTCATACCTTACCCAATAGCATCCTTACCTAATTAAAACCCAGTTTTACAAAAAAAATTCCTTATTGATATGGAAGTTCTTTTGTTTTGTTGAATTCTAGATCACAATTTTTGTTTTCGGTACAGATAGTCTGTTATGAACTTGATTCCCAGGCATTTGAGGAGAAATTTTGTTTAATTAGATACCCGTTTACGGCTCCGAATGTTTGAGTTGAGTGAGTTTTGTCTCGAAGATAATCAATAACACACTAAAGAGTTTACTACCTATTTCTAGCTCTCTCCTATCACTAAGGTACCGTTGACGTATCGGGTAAAATTGATCACCTCGCCTTTGTTTTTGATTCCAACCTTAGGTTCACCGAATGCTTCCTTGAAATTAGCTTTCCAGTCTATATTTTTGAAAAGTGAAAAAAGTGAATAACACTGTCGGACTCCTTGCTTGAAAACCATACTTTCAGAGCGTATCTATTCTTAATAACAAAAAAAAGTTCAGCTGTTAGGTTCAATAAAGTTTCAAGACACGACAAGAACTCTGCTCTTATTCTTGAGTTTAGAATTTCAATGAACTTTTGACAATCTGCACAGTCTAAGGCCTTACCATGAACGATAAAATATACCTTTACATCTTATACTGGTACATGTATGGAGAAAAATATTTTCCACGTGCCTAGCGCACTGCAAAATCTAAATTGGTTGCCTACTTCTGGATATTAATATTTACTGTATAAGTCCTTATATTTAATAAAAACGACACAAATAAAAATATTTATTCTATTTACGCATAATAAAAATGAAATATTCAAGAGTCCGCACAAATAAAAAACTTAAATATATACAATAATGCTAGTTATTAAAATAGAACTCAATGTAGATTTCAGTCATATGATGTATACCTTTTGAGATATATAACCTGATAGACTAAACAAATGGAAGTAAAGCTGATCTGACACTTGTTTTAATTTTCTCCAACAGACCTAACCTGATCATCAACCTGTAGAGGGTTGGAAACTGTACTCCACCTTCTACGATAGTTACCATGTAACCGGAATGTACTTTAGGGTCCTGTTTATTCTAATGACAAATAGTGATTTGTTTTACTAAAGTATTTTGTAGTTGAAATTTTAATAATTAAAAAAAGTATAAATTTCATTAAAAGTAAATACCTAATTTGATATAAGATATATATTTTAAGATTTAAAATGTTTTTTAACAATCACTTTCTGTAAAGCTAAAATGTTAAAAATGTCAAAGTAAATTACTAGGAAACAAATTACTAGTGTTTCTTAGAATAACTTTGATAATACCAAAATTTGAGTTCTTATTAAACCATGAAATATTAATGAAACGAACTAAAGGAACAGATAAACACTAAATGTTTAATTATGAACATTATTAGGGATCAATATTTAATAATACTAAAATCATTAGTCAGGTCCTAGACTCTAGATTTTCTACTTAAATTATTATTTAGATATAATGATGTTCATTGTTTCGAACATCAACTCATATTCTTGTATGCACTTAAACGACAAAGTCTGTATTACCAGTGAGTATAACTACACAAAGTCTAAACAAACCGCTTTAGCTAGGAAGGTAAATGATAACAAAACATTGGTTCAAGACTCATAATCAAGTTGCCAATATAAGGGACAGTACATTACCAACGACGTCGCCATCATCAGTGATGGATTAACACTAGATAGTTTAAAATGTGTCTCGTTATACACACTAATGATGATGACATTGTAATTAAAATCGTTATGAGAACATACATGATTAATTATGGGATTATTTCCATTATCATTTAATGACTGGCTGTATCCTGCGACGCTTTGCTGTGACACATTGGGATTGCATGGATGGAAAATGAGTAACAAAACGAAGCAGACGTTTTATAGAAGTTTAATTTTGCAATACTTCAGCGGGTGAAGCAATACAGAGGTAAGGGTATATCGAACCAATGCCAGAATCTATCTGATAAGAAATATTTTTATATATAAAGATTAAGTATGGAGAGTTTTCGCCTAGAAAGTGGCAGATGGGGCGGTTGCTTGTTCACAGGCTATAGTTAAAAAAGCTGTTGTCTTACGGTTTAAAGTATGTTACTGAAGTGAAAAAAGTACAGAAGAATAATCTTCCAAACGTATATCTTGTCAAAATTTAACTTCTATCGCTGCAGAACGTTTTGAGTTTTTGAAGCGTACACAAACCAGCATAACATTTTTAAATATAAATATTTAATTTGACCACAAGTTAAGGTCAAATTTTTGTACTAAGTTTTGTGCTAAACATAATACAAACACGTTTTTTTTTTTTAATAATACACTTTTATTAAAATTAGAGTTCTTATTAAAATTAAAAAGTTCAGTGTTGAATTCAGACAAAATATTTATCAATAAAAAGTAGTGAAACTGTAACTTAATTCTTATCTCCATCATTACAGGAGTTAAGGAGTGAAAAAGATAAAAGACAGAGAGCAGAAAATCAGGTGAAAATGTTGAAGGAGGATTTGAAGAATTGCCGCAGTAGTGTAGAGAAGGAATGGGAGGAGAAAGTTCAACAGATAAACCAAGTATTTCCGGTTTTAAACTTAGTTACTGACAAAATGAATTATTTAAAATTTTTGTTGTACGTATAGTTAGATTGAATTTTACATTGACGAATTCAAACGAAAAGAAATATTAGTTTTTTTAAAAACATATTAACAATTTTACAATACAGTATATGTAGCTATAGACAACACAACGTTGATGGCTTATGGGTTAAATTTCACTGTTAATGGTTTCTATTTGATTTAATATGATGATTGCCTTGGATTTCCCTGTAGTCAGTGAAAGTACCCTCGCGGCACCTGAGTTGGATCATTATAGGGACCCGGTCTCTCGGTACCTTTTTAATACTTTCTTTATTCAATCAATCTACGAGTATATACCCAGATCAGCTAAATTTATATATTCATACTTTATTCGTAGTACTTCTTAATTACATACTTTCTCATCTTGTTTCAGATGAGATATATTGTTTCTCTCACTTTCAGTTTGAGGTTCTAGAGGTCTTGTTTTATTTTTAAGGCGCTAACTCTTCCACATCTGATTAACCATCTGTTAGTATAAATATCCGTATACTGCAAACTGTCCTTGGAGAAATTAAATAATAATAAAGGTGTCAGTGCCTCTGCCCCGACATTGCCGTTTTCTTCTTCAAGGTTAACACCTAATATACCGAATGCTCATATTTTGTGTTATCTCAGGGGTGTCAGCCCCTACCGACACCGCCTTTTACCTCAAACTGCATCTTTTCAGACGAAGTTGCAGACACTCATCTCCAATTCCTTCTAGTTCTACTCCAATAACACCAAACGCCAGTTGTTTCACCCTCCCACGACCACAGAATTCATCGTCTCAGTCTCGGTTAAGCTCTTTGAAAGAACTAAGCACTTAATTTATTCGCATATCAGAAAACTTTGCGATTTGTCAATCAACGCTTTAAATTCAGTTCTCATAACGATTCAACCCCCTTATTCCCCTCAAAACCTGTTCACCAGACCTCGCAAATAAGTCATTAGTTTTGAAAGTTTTGTAATCTAGTTAGAGATAATTTTGTTTAGTGTAGTAACTAGTTTGTTGAACTGAATTGGAAGTGTTATTTTGTTGTCTATGAGTTTAGTTTCGTGTAACTAGTCTCAAATTATTAGCTTTGTAAGGGCAAACCTGCCTTTTTACTTGTAAAATATGTACAAAACCATATAAAAAAATGTACTTATCTGGTTTTATGTTTTATATATAGGCTTTAGAAAAAGTGTATATTTATATATATATATATATATATATATATATATATATATATATATATATATATATATATATATATATATATATATATATATATATACTTACTATACACATAAAACCAGACAAGTGCATTTTTTTATGTGTGTGTGTGTGTGTGTGTGTGTGTGTGTGTATGTGTGTGTGTGTGTGTGTGTGTGTGTGTGTGTGTGTGTGTGTGTGTGTGTGTGTGTGTGTGTGTGTGTGTGTGTGTGTATGTGTGTGTGTGTGTGTGTGTGTGTGTGTGTGTGTGTGTGTGTGTGTGTGTGTGTGTGTGTGTGTGTGTGTGTGTGTGTGTGTGTGTGTGTGTGTGTATGTGTGTGTGTGTGTGTGTGTGTGTGTGTGTGTGTGTGTATGAGTGTGTGTATGTGTGTGTGTGTGTGTGTGTGTGTGTGTGTGTGTGTGTGTGTGTGTGTGTGTGTGTGTGTGTGTGTGTGTGTGTGTGTGTGTGTATGTATTGTATATATATATTAATTACAGACTTTAAAATATAGATTATTATGTAAGAATAATATTCTAAAGGCACCATCATCAACCTAATAGAGACATATGCAAAACGTACTTTGGAATGGTAGTTCTAGTATTGGTTGGTATTCTAGTAGTTCTTGGATTGGGATACGTACAATAAGGAATATGAAAGGAAAGTCATCTGCGGGAAGTGTTAGGGATGGAAGATTACAGAGCTCTCCTGGTACTGCCCTGTGAGAGAACAAACGAAAGCTTTAGTATCTTTAGTCTAGTGTCCATCGATCCAGGATTGTAAACAATATTTTATGCTTTATAATGCAACTGAAAATAAATTTTTAAAAATTTTAGGAACTGATCAAAACAAAAGATGTTTTTGGAAAAACTGAAAAAAATTATTTACAATGCAACCACGATCTAGAAAAACAGATTTTGGCTTTCAACGTCAAACAAGAAATGTTGCTGGAGGTAAGCATAAATAGACTTAAAATAAGTGTTTTACTTATTCAAAATACGTTTGTCTTTCATAATGTTGAGAGTTCATTTTAATGTATAACTTTCTTGGAAATATTCAAATTTTATTTATTTTAGAGTTTTTCTTAATTTAAGAGTTATTTAATAAAAAATTGTATCCTTAAAATTCGGTTTATGTTAAAAATTCGTTTTGGTATTTAGGTATAATTTTGACGTATTTTTTAATTTTATTAAAAATGTTTCAATTTTATTTGGTTTATAACTGTTAAACATTCAAGAAAATATTTTTTTAGTGAAAAATCTATGTTTTCAGTTTTGTTTCAGTTAAGCATTTATTTTGATATTCAACTATAACATTTGTAAACCTTATTTTACTTGACAATATTCAAATTTGATATCACTGATATTTTAACTAACTTTAAATACTACTAGCCTCAACTGGTTGCTATATTAATAAAAATATTCTCCACTGGGTTTTGAATCGCAGCTATCAAAAAAGAATTAAACGTTCCATAGAGATATCATAGTTACCTCAGGAATAACAAGTTTGGTATGCGGTATTTTATTGTGTAATTTATAATCTTATCCCTCCGGGATTTTATGATGAAACATTTCATTTAAGAGCTTGAACTGTAAAAGAGTCTTAACAATCAAAATTATTTTGTAGGCAAACTCTCTGTATTAATGTTCCGTGGTAAAATTCTCAGATTTATTATTGGTTTATAATAAACCATAAACAAGAAACATTTCTAAATCAAATTGCAATCCTTATATTATTTCCTCTTCTTGATCCAGTTCCGACGACCAGTGTTAGGTGTTCCATCGTCATCATGAGCAATGGTACCCCTGTTTCTGGAATTCGGCAAGATGTAGTCAAGTTCTTTAATTAAAACGTCTAATCGTACAGTTGCCTAATAAATATACAATGTACAGTCGAACCTCTGTATAACGAAGTCGATTATCCAGAGAAAAGATTCGTTGTAGAGAGATATTCGTTATTGAGAGGTTGTGTTGTAAAGAATGCTCCCACCCCATCTTACGCATATCGCACTACCTGCGGTAATAAAAGGGATACAGTAAGAATATAATATCGCGAGCGTAGTAAGTGTAATAGGTCAATGTTAATATAGGATAATGTTTTATAAAGTCTCAATTTATTTGAAATTCAAGTTGTTAAAAATGTTTTATTGATGTTTCTTCATTGTATTAGATATCCACATTCAATATTTTTCATAGGGTCTACTCTGTATAGGCTATTATGATAAGTTATCTAATGCTTATGAAAACTTACTGGTAAATAAGTACACTCACCAATTCCTTTTCAGGAAGCATGACTTGAACGTAGTGGAATTTAATCGAAGCAAACTCAGTAGGCCGTAATTTACTAACTGTATTATTTATTAACCGTATTACATTTTTTTAACACTTTCAACACGGCGGCCATATTGGTGATCTCATCAAACTACTGCCTGTTTTTTTTTAACTTCCAGCTCTGACGGAAGTGTAACGGCATGCGGGTTGCATAGCCTGTCGTAGCATCTAATTATCAACCCCGTTGTTTTCGTCTCAATAATTTTATTTCTAACATAAACATCTGTATTGGTGACATCAGAACAATGTATTAGACTCTAAAATATTGTTTTATTTATCGGGTCACAATTTAAAAAAAAGAAATAATACAAATGATAAATTACTGTATGACAAATAAGAAAACACAATAAAAAAGACAGAGAAAAAAGACAATTTATATACAAAACTAAAAACCCTACTACTAACATATATTACATACTAAAATAAGCACTCAACGTTTCACTCAGAACGTTTGTTTCTTTTTGTGCCAAGTGTTTCGGAGATCGTAATGTAAACGGAAACAAAGATAATACATATGTCACATCCGAGACTGTTTATAGCCGAGATAAGCTGACATTGGTTTACTACAATCTTATGTTGACACAATAGGTTTTCGGGCGTCCAAGCATTTTGTCAATGACTCATATTTACAATAGTCTGTTCCCACCTCCAGTTGGTTTATTAACTCTAACAAGACAGTTATCGTTTATTCTTGCATTAGTTCAGAAAACTTGGTTAATTTTTATGATCGTTGTTTTTACCGGATATTCTGCCGCGTTAAATGGTTCAAACTAAAAAAAACATTAAAATATAAAAGTTAAACCAAATTAAATCTGTTCATAAAACTTCCTGAATCATTGATTCAGTTGAAGCATCAAAAGGTAACTTCGGATGGTCAGATTTAAAAACAACTCAGGCACAAAGTTCTCCCAACTCTTTCAAAGCACTGGCGTAAAAATCAAACCTTTATATAGATATTGACACTAGAGAAGTTTCAATTAGCCTGGGAGTAAGCGTGCCGGTTTGCTCGCCGTATCTAAGGAAATAAGCTGGGAGCGCATCTGTAAGGAAACCCAGAGCGTGCCGTAACGCTAGCCATGCTGAACGTGTTAACTGAACCGAACTGTAACATGCAATCAATTGCCGAC
Source organism: Prosapia bicincta (assembly GCA_036971475.1). NCBI lineage: Eukaryota > Metazoa > Arthropoda > Insecta > Hemiptera > Cercopidae > Prosapia > Prosapia bicincta. Next base: position 189,496,729 of record JBAIZL010000004.1, on the reverse strand, counting down.
ATGTGTTTTGCCTATCATTCTTGGTTTTGTTGACCCTCCTGCTGAAAATAAACAATTTCCTGGAAATGCCATTGTGAGCTGCCTATAGGCCTACAACACTACATTTCTTGAGAGGTCCGAAATTCGTTACATAGAGGTAAATAAGCAGTATAACTTCTAAAATGTCATGGGACAAGATAAAAATTCGTTATATGGGGGATTTCGTTATCTGGAGGTTCGTTATATACAGGTTCGACTGTATAATGTTATATAGCTAATGTATATTTCGTGAATAGTTTTTCGTAGCCGCTTGTTTTTCATGTTTTCAGTCGAATTGCTTTCACTTTATTTGATAATAATGGTTTGTTTGAAAATATACGTCAAAACATCTTGATCTTAAAACATTTATAGAAACTGCGACGAGTATCTTGCAATGCTTTACCCGAAATATCTCATCTGTAGCACAGGTGAATGAGATAAGTCACACGATACGTCTCATCTGAAAGACCGGTGAAAGCCATTCGTTACATAAAACGTCAAATCTGTAGCACAGGTGAATGAGATAAGTTACACGAAACGTCTCATCTGAAAGACCGGTGAAAGCCATTCGCTACATTACGTCAAATCTGTTGAACAGGTGAATGAGATAAGTCACATGAAACGTCTCATCTGAAAGACCGGTGAAAGTCATTTCTTTACATAAAACGTCAAATCTGTAGCACAGGCGAATGAAATAAGTCACACGTAACGTCTCATCTGAAAGACCGGTGTAAGTCATTCGTTACACAAAACTTCAAATCTGTAGCACAGGGGAAAGAAATACGTCACATGATACGTTTCATCTGTAAGATTTTTTATACAAAATGTCTCATCTTGTAACTCAGGTGAAAGATATAAGTCACATGAAACGTCTCAACTGTACGCCCGGCGAAAGCCATTCCTTATACAAAATGTCTCATCTGTAACTGAGGTGAAAGATATGTCACAAGAAACGATTTGAAAGTCCGGCGAAAGCCATTCTTTATCCAAAATGTCTCATCTGTAACTCAGGTGAGACATATAAGTCACAAGAAACGATTTGTAAGTCCGGCGAAAGCCATTCGTTATACAAAATGTCTCATCTGTAACTCAGGTAAAAAATATAAGTCACAAGAAACGATTTGTAAGTCCGGCGAAAGCTATTCTTTATACAAAATGTCTCACCTGTAACTCAGGTGAAAGATATAAGTCACAAAAAACGATTTGTAAGTCCGGCGAAAGCCATTCTTTATACAAAATGTCTCACCTGTAACTCAGGTGAAAGATATAAGTCACAAGAAACGATTTGTAAGTCCGGCGAAAGCCATTGTTCTTTACAAAATGTCTGATATGTAAATCAGGTGAAAGATATAAGTCACAAGAAACGATTTGTAAGTCCGGCGAAAGCCATTCTTTATACAAAATGTCTCACCTGTAACTCAGGTGAAAGATATAAGTCACAAGAAACGATCTGTAAGTCCGGCGAAAGCCATTCGTTATACAAAATGTCTCATCTGTAACTCAGGTGAGAGATATAAGTCACATGAAGCGTTACATCTGTACGTCCGGCGAAAGCCATTCGTTATACAAAATGTCTCATCTGTAACTCAGGTGAGAGATATAAGTCACATGAAGCGTTACAACTGTACGTCCGGCGAAAGCCATTCGTTATACAAAATGTCTCATCTGTAACTCAGGTGAGAGATATAAGTCACATGAAGCGTTACATCTGTACGTCCGGCGAAAGCCATTCGTTATACAAAATGTCTCATCTGTAACTCAGGTGAGAGATATAAGTCACATGAAGCGTTACATCTGTACGTCCGGCGAAAACCATTCGTTATACAAAATGTCTCATCTGTAACTCAGGTGAGAGATATAAGTCACATGAAGCGTTACATCTGTACGTCCGGCGAAAGCCATTCGTTATACAAAATGTCTCATCTGTAACATAGGTCATATAAGTCTTTATGCGATAATTTCTTCGAAACGAGTGTAACC
>JBAIZL010000004.1:189482231-189492231 GCA_036971475.1 Prosapia bicincta | reverse complement strand
GTGAAAAGTTTAAAGATCAGCTGATGAGTTATAAACAGAAACATGAAGCCGGACAGAAAGAAGTTGAGAAAAAACGAAGTCAAATACAAAAGCTGAATATACGGTTAGAATTAATAAATTTTTTCTTTTCTACTGATAGTTTGTATTATTTCATATGAAATCAATCATAAAAAATAGTTTTCGACAAAAACGTCTTGGAGTGTAATAAATTTGGGTTCAATAAGAGTAGGTACCCATATAATTATTAAGAAATTATAAATTTAGTATTTTCACAGCAATTACATTTTGGTTTATTGGAAATAAAAAGAAAGTGAAGTCAAGATTTTGACTAGACTATTCTACCTTTAAAAAAAGTGTCAGACATTGATTGACCGAGGAATGTCAAATTGGTATCCCTTTGTCATGCAAAGTGGGAATATTGAACTTAAACTGTTGAAAAAATAAAACGGTTTTTAAAATGTTAAAAATGCCACATTTATTTCTTTGTAAACATCGTTTGTTGTTGCATATTGTTCTGTCAACTGTAAGCCAAGTTTCTTCATTTTATAAATTTGATATGTTATTTAAAAAATATAGAACACTTAGATGCTCTATAAATGTTTAATAACCGCGTACCCAGTTGGCAACAGAGTTTAAGAAACAAAATTTTCGATATTTGTTTACCAGAATACAGAAAAAATTATAAAAATAACTAACAATGTGTACAAATAATTAATAATTTTTCTCTAATAATTGTTTAATCTAGTTTATATAAAAAGCAGTTTTCACTTGTTTCGGAAGCTTGACAAAATTAATTAATTATTTTTTTATAGAACAAAAGTTTGATTTTGTTGGATGATATACCTATAAAAAGTTAGTTCCATGATGAAACTCGAATGTAGGAGGCAGAATAATATTCAATATTACACCTTATTTTACAAGAAATCTAAATGCGTCTTTCTTTGAAAACTGAAAAAAAACTTATTATAAACGTTTTATTATTCGAAGAAATATAAGTTTTTGAGAGTTTTATTAATTTGGAATAATAAGTAATTTTTTTGCACAAATTAATTGCAGTTAAAACCTAAAATTTATAATTTATAATTTATAATATTATTGGTTGGTGCTATCAGTAGGCCTATACAAAAAATTATAATAGTCTACAATTGGTCCAGGCTATTTACTGGTTGATTTCATATGAAAAGACCCATGCAGAAAAATAATAGAGAATTAATACATTAATTTTTATAACTTAACAAGTTGGGCTGATATTGGGATTAAGTAAAAGAATATAAAATTATGACTAAAGTAGGACATATGAGTATTCACGTTTATTAGATGTGATCAGAAAAGATGTTGGAAAAGCATTTTCGATGAATCTTGATGATATAATTTAAAATATATATTATAACAAAATCCACAAAATGTTTATATTTTTTTAATTCTTTTCAGTACTATTACAACCAACTTGAAATACTGTAGCTGTTACAAAATATTCACTGTCAAAAAAGTTAATCGCAAAACAGCAACATAATGTTAATAGAATTAATATTCATAAAAAAAATTTAAAATAATATTAATAAAATAAAATAAAAGAATAACATGATAGTTAAAAATATTTCCTTATACTACAAATACATTTGTCTCAACTTTCAAGAGAAGAATCAGGGAATTTTGTCTCCTCCTTATATGTTCTTGCTCAAGGATAATTAGTATTACATCCAGTCTACTTTCTGTCATTTAAATAAAGCTAACATATAATTTTAAAGCTCTAAACCCTTTTAAACCTTACGGGTCGTCCATTTGTTTGTTTGTAAGGCATGAAATTAGTTAAACATCAAAAATAGGTAACGTATTTTAAAATTATGTCTACATTTCAATGCCAACCTTTTTGAAATTATTATCATTTAGTGTAAATATATTAAGGATCTGTTTCAGGTTTTAATAGGATGTATATATATGTAAGCAAAGCACACATTTTAATAGAAAATACAAATTATGGGTTTAAACATTTTCTGTAAAAGGACTTTATTAGTGTTTCAAATTTTGTCGTCACCTCTACGTATTATAAAAAACGTAAAACAGTTGCGAAAAATATTTTAACATTTCAATTTATCCGATTAAGAGATCCATATCTGTTCTTAGGCTCTATGATTAGCAATAGTGAACACAAAATGTAATTTAGTCAACTATCAGGAAAAACTGGAAAATTAATTTTGTGAGTAGATACTGTCTTGTATCTAATAGTAATGGTTCTCGAATATCAAATATCTCTTTTAAACTTTAAATTACTACAAGTTTTATTTTTTAAAATGTATCATGAGCCTAAAATTTCCGACCAGCCCCTTGGATAAGCCTCTTGTGATCCCTCTTCCACTCCACATTCAAATGCGATTTGTATTCCTAACGCGAATGAAAGATCCAGGATTGGTAGCTCACGTATTACTTTATTGAGCTCTTTCCTTGGATAATCTGAAGATAGTGAAAGGAAAAATAAAGTTATGTGATGGTTGAAGAGCGGAGTGAAAAAAACTTGACAAACCCGTGATAGATCATACCGGAACTCTTAGGGGTTGGGTTGTCTCTATGCTAAGGGCAGAAGAGCGTATTACATGAAAGATACCTTGTCTGTGAGCTTGCATTGTTTGGAGTTTCATAGCCTGTGCTTCTGCTGTTAACGCGAAGCTAGAATTCTGAAAAAAATATTTGTGATGCCTATGAAGCTAGCAGCGGCACACAGGATGTATTTATTGTATAACCTTAAAAAGAATAAAAAAGCACTAGGTAAGTAGGTGCTATTTACAATTATTATACCAAAGTCTCTAGCTAAAATATAAGGTAATGATTTTTGTATTTTAATGCCTATATTTTTCGCAAATTTGAGTGAAGTAAAAGAATTGTTTTGAGTTGGTACTCCAAAGTTAGAATTAACACCTCGAGATACACGCTCAGTATCCTAAGAGATGTGGACAATTGTTATTTACTTAGATGTGGCTATATTTCACAGCAGCTTTGACTCGGCGAAAAATTTAAATCAATGTAATTTATTTGCGAGTTGTGAAAGTGTCGAGACACCTCAATTCATGACGAAGCGGAACGTTTGAAGTCAAGTTAAATAAAATTATAAAACATATTTTATAATTAACATTTATTTATTTGAGGCGGTTAGAGCATGTGTGTGACAACGTTCGGTTTTTAAGAAATTGATTTAAGAACAGACATTCGTATGGCAACATCTACTTTTAACTGCCAGAGTGGTCTAGTTGTAGTTATTGTAGTTTTTGATAAAATTCCGTACTGAAACCTTTTGGACCTCTTCTCTACAAATTATTTGTAAGGTAATGCCTTAGCTTCCGGATATAATATCCCCAACATAATCTATCTTGGCGAGGGGGCTCCTGGCGTGGTTTCTCTCTTGCTAGATTTTTCCATTCTTATACATCCCGATATTATGAATTTTATTGAACAAAAATCCAGTAATTTGGGGTAAAATTTAAAAAAATAATCCCTCTTGGTAACGTGGCACAGTGTCTCTTGGTAAAGTAATTGTGAAATAAATTGATTCGATCACACAAACTTCAATTTTAGCCATTTAGTAATTTGAAGAACTAGCGGGAGTCTAGTAAGATTACATAGACTATCATAAATGAATGCAGGAGGGATTAAAATTTTACAAAGAAAGTTGAGCGGAATAGATATTATGTTGTGTTTTATAACGGGTTAGATTGTTTAGAATCTGTTTTTGTGCTGTTATGTGATGTAGGGCTATACTTTACAGCAGTGGCGGCTGGTGTCTAAAACCTATGGGGGTTTCAGACCGTAAAACAGTTAGTTTTATTAAGACAAAGAAATAGTAATCATTAAAACTTAAAGGGCTGTTATAGGAAAACAGAGAGATACTGCTTAATACTACGTGATTTATTCTATTGAAGGAAATATATTTGGATTTTTTATTTCATTTTCACTTATTTTAGACACCGAAATTAAAGTCATAGGTTTATTTATTAACAAATCATCTAAATTAATTTTTAACTGTGAATGTCAACAAATTCGGTTAATATCCAAAACTATTCAAGCAATAAAAATTATAAAAAAATAAAGAAATAGAACTTATTTGACTAGAAACTCGGAGCTGCCGCAGCCGACCTTTACCGAACACTTTCGAGGTCGCAGCCCGTTTGCAACCTAAAGAGCCTTACGGCGATTCGCAGCGTAGCTGTTTTAGTCTACGGAGCTTGTAATGCTTTTTCTCCATTAGCAGTGACGTCACTCGGTGTTGCAGGTTTCCCTGTAAACAGGCTGAACGAGACTATCTGCGATTGAGAGAACGGTAACACGCTCTCTATAGTCATGACGTTTTTATTATGATTTATAATGATGGATTATGTTATATGATGCATAATCGATCGTAACAACGTACACAAATGTTACATAATAAATAAATTTACTTTCTTTTTTTTATTGATCTTTGGCTTGGGGGTTGCGCAACCGTGCAACCTGCTCACGAGCCGCCACTGCTATACAGTGATAAACTTCTAAAGAATAAGTCCGAATGCCATGTCTTCAGGGCATAGAGACAGAAACAAAATAGGTTTACGTCTATTCAAGGATATAAAATGTTATCTTTCAAAGAAATGAATGTTCAATCTGATTTGAAAAACGAGATTCATTGCTTTGAACTCACATCGTAATTCAATCTTTTCGTTGAATGTTTTATATCGACACATTACTTAATAGCTGTAACACATTTAAAAGTTTACTGATGATTCATAACGTCAATTTTGGGATATGAAAAAAAAAGTTTCCTATTTTTTGCAAGGTCCAAAGCGACCCAGACAAATTGCATTATAAATAAGAAATCATCTTCTGAGTATAAATCAGAGGCACAGGTATGGAGGGGTCTTGAAACTTCCTCCCAGAATGATTACGAAGTTTAAAAAAAATAATGTTTTATCAGTTGTGAACATACTTTACATTACACATCTTATAACAAGTTTGAACGAACAGGATTGCTGCTGGTAATATATTAAAATATTTACCAAGAGCTGGAATATAAGGTTAAAAAAAACTTACTAATGTATTCGTATAACCATTCAGGTATTCATAAAATATGTATTAGAGAGTTGTCAGCTCTCTGTGCACGCACGTAAGAGTCTGAAGGGATATCGTCTTTTCGTACTAGTGTTTTCTACTATTAATATTGTCTTCCACCATAAATTAATTAAATTAATATATGTATTAATATATATATAAATATATAGTATGGATATATAGTATTGTAATAATCTACAGAAAATAGTAACACTGATCAACAACAGACAAAAATACACTAAACCATTGTAAAACACGGATCAATCGTGCAGATAGAAACCATCTAAACACAAGTGTGGATTAATGCTCTAAATCAGAGGTTCCCAACTGGTGGGTCGCGAAAGGGTTTCAGATGGTCGTGACTCGGAAACCAAAACATATACAATTGGAAAAATTGAAGCAAATAGAATTGTATTATTTCAGAGATATTCTTAAACTATAATTCCGTAAAGCGATAAAAGTAATGACGCACAAACAAACAATTAAAACGTGCGTGCAATTAAAACAATGTCACGTCAACAACACACACACACACACACACACACACACACACACACACACAAACAAACACACACACACACAAACAAACTAACATACACACACACACACACACACAAACAAACTAACAAACATACACACACACACACATATAGTTTTTTTGGCAATATTTGATTGTAAATTATATATATAAAGAAATAATACGATACAAATATTGTGTTTCACTTCACCATGGACCGTTGGACAGTGTCGATATTCCGTTAAGGAGAGTTGGGTTGCCAGATGAAAGAGGTTGGGAACCACTGCTCTAAGTGATTACAGAGCGAATCAGGCTTTTGCATAAAACATTAAAGTCCACAATAACACAAAGATTACGCACGTGTTGCGTGACATGTCAAACAATCTGCGCTTGACGTATTAATTTAAGACTTTTGTAAGGAATACAATTATTATAGTTTCAAGGTAGTTTTCATATAAAATGGGTGTACAGTAAATTGAGAGTAAATATTTATTTTGTTTAATAAATGTATGACTATACAATATGACTTCATTTGGCGATGAGCGCACATTTGAGAAATAAATCTTACGAAGCGCGTCTAAAAGGACCATCTATGGATTACATCTGTGAGAATTTCTTTGTAACAGAGTATGAATGTTTTTAAAGAAGTTTTAAAGATGTCTCACAGGCTCAAAATTCAATAGTTCATTAGTTTTGAATTGTACTTGGTGGAAATGGAAATCTGAGGTTGGGCTTAAGGCCTTGATATTTATTGGAAGCCTGATTCCCTAAATAAATACTGAATATGGGCATAAATTTATGGCAATTCTTGATTGTTTTTTTAGGAGACCTCAGGAGATTTTGTTGTGCCCACAACAGTTCGTTCACAATGGTTTCAGCAAGATGGCATAACCAGACACACTGCCTTAGACATCGTTGCTTTCCTTCATGAATATTTTGGCATCTTCCTTAAAACAAACTTTCCTTACCTAGCCTACTACTCGATCTTACACTCCCTGACGGTTACATCTGGGGAATGATGAAAAGGATTTTCCATGATGATCAGCAACCACCATCGTCCAACTAGAGGAAAACATTATCAAGTGTATACGAGCACGAAACAATCCCACTTAGATGCAAACAAGCCTAAAGATGTAAATAAGGTTTTACTGCTGGCTGTAGTATAAGAGTTAGATAAAATCTGTGATTTCTATAAAATTATAGTAAACCTAGACTTATTTTACTATAAAACAACTAATTTTAAGGTTCGGTAAAAAAGTGGGTAGTTGTTAGGAATGTAAGTCGGAGTCAAATGTCTGGGCTATTTGGTGGGGCTAAAAGTGGGGACTATGTGTCGGTGGTAAATATGGGGCTACCACACCGACATTAAAATTTATTGTTACGTAGCTTTTTGCAACTAATAAAGTGAAACTATAGTCATTATTTTTCAAAAGGTCAGAAGAGCTACAATCCAAAATTGAACGTCTGGAAAAACAACTGAACAAAAGTGTAGCAATGGAAAACACAAACAGAGAAAAATACAAGACGGAAACTGCTTCTTTGGAGAGTGACATAGAGAATATGAAAAACAGGTAAATATATTGTTAAAATAAACTAATATCATGATAATATTTTGACTGCTTTCAGTAAAATATATTTGGTCACTGTTAAAACCAACTACTAAATGCTTTAATCGTAAGACTTAATTGCTTGTTAAACATAGGCCTACTTCTAAATTCGGTCTTTGCATTTTAACAGTTAGTATTTTGTAATTGTCTTAAATCTTAGATAAACCCAATTCAATATTATGTTGTTTATACAGCTTAACTGTGTGTAAATAACTATTCATATCTTACTTTTGTAATTTTCACTGGATATTCCCAAATAACTAAATCTGTAAAGGATCGGTGCTTATACCCTGTACATGACGGTGATGATAATATCCTAGTAGATGCTAAGGACTAAGAATGAGGTAATAACCAGCTTTAATATCCTAGTAGAAGCAAAGAACTAATACGGAGGTAATGGACATCTATAATATCCTATTAGATGCAAAGGACTAAGAAGGAGGCATTGGACTGGTAAAATATCCTATTAAATGCAAAGGACTAAGGAGGTAATGGACAGCTGAAATATCCTGGTAGAAGCAAAAAACTAATACGGAGGTAATGGACAGCTATAATATCCTAGTGGATGCAAAGGACCAAGAATGAGGTAATGGACAGCTAAAATATCCTATTAGATGCAAAGGACTAAGAATGAGGTAAAGACCAGCTTTAATATTCTAGTAGAAGCAATGAACTAATACGGAGGTAAAGGACAGCTATAAAATCCTAATAGATGCAAAAGACTAAGAATGAGGTAATGGACAGCTATAATATCCTAGTAGATGCAAAGGACTAAGAATGAGGTAATGAAAAGCTTTAATATCTTAGTAGAAGCAAAGAACTAATACCGAGGTAATGGACAGCTATACTATCCTAGTGGATGCAAAGGACCAAGAAGGACTTAATAAACAGCTAAAATATCCTATTACATGCAAAGGACTAAGAATGAGGTAATGACCAGCTTTAATATCCTAGTATATGCGAAGGACTAAGAAGGATGTAATGAACAGCCATAACGGAAAAGTAGTTAAAACTTTCTTCTTAATTACGATCTCACAAAAAACGTATAAATCATATTTTGTATATTTTATCCGAAACATCTGTGTACATAATAGTTTGTATTTATGATAGGCAATATCCTTGTATTATAGTTCTCGTTGAAAATATAGTATAAGTGACTTTTCTCTTGCATCGTATTGTGAAAAACCTTCTCTTATTCAACTTTTGAATATTATTTTCGTTTGTAATTGCAAAGCTTTGTACATATTTATTACCAAGTATATAAAAACGTTTTTGAATTATATTTATAAATATTATCGAATTTTACACGGATTTCGAAAACAGAATATATATATATATATATATATATATATATATATATATATATATATATATATATATATATAAATAAGCATACAAAACGATATTGATCATTTACAGCAACTATTACAGGAATTGAAAAATTCTTTTCCAATATACTCTTCTTAGTGACGTAAATACTCTTTTTACTGATTAATAACCAGCCAGACATAGTGTTAGAAACGTTTTTGCACAACATTTAAATGCTAACCATTTTACGGTAAAACAAAATATTTATCAACATCATTTTACCTCATAAAATATTTTTCCAGATTATTCAAACTAATAGAAATAAATAAGAAACAGGAGAGCTTAATTTCATCTCAAAACGAAACAATTGAGAGAAAGGTAAGAATCAAATGTTTTATTGTAGTATTTTAACTTCATTTATGTTAAAAGTAAATGAAGAGTATGACATATTTAGACATTCGTTTATTCTGCCTCATAAACATTACATATATAGGCCTATATATAATGGATTTAAATTTATATAACTAATATATTTGATCACAATTTTAAGTTTATATTAAAAAAATCTATATCTATGATTTCGTATAGTTTCCTTTAATTTAGTTAGTATTTCAATTCAATAAATTGAAGATTTATTAAATTCCTTCTATTAGCTCACACTCTCCTGATATATATCTTGTAGAAACCTTCAATCGTTATTAAAATACATTTTTATTCATCCAATCACGTTCAAATACAATTTTTTTAACCTGTAGTAGATGATATTGTTTGATGTTAACACAGGTTTTTCAAATATTTATTCAATAATTAAATTTTTAAAAATTGGGTATCTAGACCAGATTCGAACTGAGTATCTTCATGTTCAAAGTCTAGAGCCTTTAGTCTGATCCAACTTTCCCACAGCTAAAAGTGTATTTCTCATATAAGTATATGCATTTTTTGCTCCTATCTTGCTGTCGTCAAAACCTCAATTGTAAACCTTAAATTGTTGCCATGGTTACCACACAATATCATACATAATGCTCTAGGATTGAAAATGAATGAAAAGAATAAATTAACAAACAAACTATACTAACGTTACAGAACCTTGCTTCACAATTCGGAAGGAAAGCGAAAAGAAACTACAACAAAATTCAAGCGACAAAAAAAAGAAAGCATATAAATAGTATCAAACAAAAATAATAGTTCAACACCAGACAGGAAAATGTAAAATTGCAAGGAAATTAGCTTTTTATTTTGCCACTTAATATTGTGATTCTGACTTAAGTATGTAGGCCTACATAGAAGAAAGTAAAAAAAATTCTTTATTGACTTGAGTAGGTATTGAATTGAAATTATTTTTTTTATGTTACTTGTTTTTTATTTTGACTTATGTATGTACTAAAAGAAACTAAAATAAAACTTTTCAAAACTCCAGTTTTGACGAAGCTGTCATTTTCACAGGTTTAGTCTACCTAGGGACTGGAAAAGCTTAGGCCGTACCCGAGACTTAATGTTG
>JBAIZL010000004.1:189392231-189477231 GCA_036971475.1 Prosapia bicincta | reverse complement strand
AGCTCTGGAAGAGGATGCTGAAGGTAAAACACTAGTCAGGAAACTTCTAAACCTGGTAAGAGGGAAGGGGCTCTTTGACTAGATCAGGGAAGTAAGTAGGCTACAATATACCTAAGGTAGCGGTGCTTCGGGCAGTTTAAACCCGCTCCAAAGTTAATAAAAAAAAAAACAATATGGGATAAATTTAAATGTTGTTAATCAATAGTAGTGGTTGAAATCTGAAAAAAAACTGTTTTGCAATGTAGCATCCAAGTATACGGATAAGCCGGGATTAGTTATAAATAATATAATACGTTTTTAACACAAATATACAATGCAGCAACCGGTTAGGTTATTTAACAGCAAACATGTTTTTTAAAATATAACTAAACCTACCTTAACTGGATGCTTTTGTTGTGATTCAATATTTTAATTAAAATTTAAAGTGAAATAAAAAATAAAATCATAACTAATTTCGCCAAAACCAGTTGTGAATTCAGCAATCGTCTCTTTTAAATCAGCTTGTTAAATTTTCTTTTTAAAAACATTTATCCTAACTGGATATTTTGTAGCTATGTTTTTAATTTAGTTAAAAGTAATTGGTTGTAACATAGAAGAGTAATTCCTAAAGAAGTACTTAATCAAGGTGTGCATTTTAATGAAGTTATGTTTCCATGACGATAATTAACGATTTAATGACAATATAATATGTTTCAACTTTTAAAACCACTTCATGTTTCGATTGTACTTTTAAGTAATATATGTAAAATTTAGAAAAAGTGAAGTTAGAACAGTTAATCTTTGTTTAGAATTACCGAAAAGTTTAGTGAATAGTGATTGGGTTAATATTTTGATTGTACTCCTTGAGTGAAAATATTTCACCATAGAGGCATTAAAGGTATTAAGCCAGTTTCGTGTAATATGTCAAAGTGTTAATTGAATAGTGAAAGACTAGTCATTCTTAAATATAAGGAAAACATTTTAATTGTTTGAAGACCACAAGACTACTGTCTAGTTTTTCATGTAGGCTAATCTATTATTAATCGTAATAATTAATTACAGTGGTAAACCTTATATATTTGTGCGTTCTTGTACATATTAAGATGATTCAAGCATAACAAATGCCGTACATGTACTTGAACCGGAGTACTGTTCAACGCGCATAACGAATGTTGCTATCACCTAGGCGATGGCATGCAACGCTCTCAGCTGGATGAATAATTAACAAAAAAATTATTAGTATATGTTAAAATAGAACTCTAAAATGTATTAAAAGTAGTTACAACTAACACTGAATGTATTAATGGTGAGTGTTTTTTTTTCAAAAATTGTAATTTGGTACGAATTTTGTTTTCTTAAATTCATGCTAACTTACCTCATCTAGAGGTCGTTAATTTTGGACAGGAAACCCCTTTGTCACCTGGATGGGTTTGAAACTGCTCAGAGCGCACTAAGTTTTAATACAGCTCAGGTAATGATCAAATGAGTTGGACAAAATCGATCTAACCGTGCCGTCCACAGCCTGTTAGAGTAGTAATCTAAGGAAATAGTCTTCTTCATTTCTCTCGCCCACTGCCTTCTAGAGATTCTTTACTTTATGCGGCTAGCGGCTAGAGGCTAGGTTTAGCTGATGTGACTTTAATATGCGGAATGTTACCTCCCCAATGGTCGGTAATTGCATCTTTCTGACGTTCTTGGTTGCCAATAAAGAAAGAACACCACAGAGTTGCCGTTAGTTTGAAGTTTTCCTTTCGAATTTTCTGCCAACTCCAGTTATGCCTTAAAACGTACTCCGTGACATCTGTGACTTTTCTGTATGAGAGGAAATGAATTTGTAGTGTTAAGTTAAAAATTTACTAAATAAAACTAAATAATTGTAATAAATAGAAATTTATTCTGAATATTTACATGAAATTTTAAGACAACATATAACTAACAATAAGGCAGATAACAAATGTTAGAGTTCAAGATGTAAGTCAATCATCTCCTTAGGTTTATTTTTACTATTACAAATGATTGCTAAGGTTATTTTCTTTTAAATTGTTTTAATTATTAATAACAAATTGTGTTTCAACAGTGTTAAACTTTAATTATTCGCCCAGACACAAATTATCGAAACAATAATAATATTTCGACAATATTAAGCTTTTAAGCTGTAGGCACAAAAGCCTACAGACTTTAATATCACACTTATAATAAACTGTATGTTATGCAAAGAAGAAAATCTCTTAATTAAGGCTGTAATTGTAATTGATTGAATAGTAACAAAAGAATAAGTTATATAAATATACATACAGCTACATACAAAACACAGACAAACAGGCCTATTTCCGGTCTTGGTCATGTTGGGAAGTATGTGACTCAGAGGTGACTAAGGGGTGGTGCTAAGATCACTGATCCCTGGTCCAAGGTAAAGGAAAAGGGTTAGTAAAACATAGTAAGCCTAGCAAAATTAAATATTTACAGAATATAATGAAAACGAGCATCTTTAAACAAAAATAATAATCGTAGAGCATTATAAATATATGAGCAACAATTATTGTGGTGATAATGGGTCCAAACCTATTTTGAAAGCATTATTTATTATTATTTTGAAAGTATTATTTGAAACCTTTATACTGACATTATTTCACGCTTGGATAAAAATAAATTTACACTGAAACTGTTTAATATATATATTTATAAAGTATACCATCCTCAATAACAGTAATTTATAAAATAATCATGTAACATTTTAGCAACAGCAGCTATGGGAAGCTTTTAACGAGATTTCTCGCCTCCACCAGCACATCCAGGCTGCCCCATCAATAGAGGTCAAGGATACGTGTCGAGATTTTGACAGAACTGTGGCACAGTTAAGGTAATAGTTTTTTGTTTGTTTAAGATTCAGTTCCCGTAAATGTTAGACTAATACAATCTAATACGAGCACAAAGTGGTTTTAAACAAAGTAGAATGTCTAGATTTTTATAAGTAAGAAATAACAAACATAAACAATTGTTCTTTTGAGTTAAATTTTAAATTTACTTTTTATTAATTACAATGAAAATATTGGAAAGAACCCCAATACCACAAAAATAATAAAAAATAACAAATAAAACAAGTTACTTAAAATTAAACCCTTATGTACAATTTCGATAATGTTTGTAGTCATCACTCTAGTTTGTAACATCTTGTTTGCTAGATTGTAATTTTGTAATAAGACCCTCTGATGATGATGATGACATGGTCATCGAAATGTACATAAGGGTTTAATCTTAAGTAACTTGTTTATTTGTTATTTTTTATTATTTTTGTGGTATTGGGGTTCTTTCCAATATTTTCATTGTAATATGTTGTACCACTGTGCTCTTGATATTGTGTACATTTTATTATTGTTGAGTTTTGAATTTTTTCGTAATAACTGTTTATAAATGTGCATTTTTAAGGTGATAAAGTTACCGTTGTATTTTAACACAGTTAAAAACTTTTCAGAAAGCAAATTGAAAGTGAAAAGCAGACGCTGTTAATTAAAGAGAAGATAATTGAAGATCAAAGCGAAACTATCAACGAACTCAAGCGTAACCTAAACTCTTCAAGGCAAGAACTGTTTCACCTTCAGAAAGTGCAGTCTGAAAATCAAAGGGAACTGGCGATTCAGAGAACTGTCAATGAAGAGTTGTCTTCTAAAGTAAAAGTAGGAGAGAGTTACAATTAATTTATTTATTAGTTAATTTTGAAATTGATTTTCTATACACATTTATAATTTTAACTGATATGAAACCTCATATTTATTATTTAATAGTTTTTCAATTAATACCCTTTCATATTGCTTTACTGCAGACAAAATTGTGTTTCTATTAAATACAAAAACCACGTGAAACAAAGTATTTAGTTTAAAATTCACTAACAAACTGTAAATAAGTCACCTAATGTAAAGTGCAATGGTTAAAATATATCAAGATTTCATAAATATATTTAAACCCAATTCCTGTAAATACAACATATTTATTTATTATAAATATATATATTAAAAACAACAAGAATGAACAAATAATTCTTGTATTTGAAAAACCTCAGTTGTTTTTGATTATCATACAAGAAAACTTATTAATTTTATATAAAGTTTAAAGATTAAGAAATTTAGTTTTATTATAACAAATTACATAAACAAAAATTTATTAAAGTCAATCCTACTTTTGTCAACAAATTTAATTTACTTTTAATTAAATAATTACAATTAATATAAATAAAGTAAAATATCCTATACTTTAAAATATCTATTCTGCCCATAACCTATAACATAAAATCAGCTGTTATTTGAAATTATTCGTTATCACTTTATATATATATATATATATATATAAATTTATACAAACTGCCAAGTTTATTTTGATGCTGTAACATTATAGACATTGAATATAGTATCAAAATTAGAATGTATTTTATTTGTTCTTTTATTAATTTAATATTATAACTGTATTTATATATTTCGATTGCTTCATATATCTTTATTAATCCTTTATTAATTTCTTTTATAAGTTTTATATTTTCAATATTTGGAAATTGGTGCTTATTATTAATACAATGATTTTTAAAATTTGATTTATATATTTCTGGATTTATATAAGCATTCAAATGTTCTTTATATATTTTTTAAAACTTTTTCATGGTTTGACCTATATAAGGTTTATTACAGTTTTCGCATTCTAATTTATAAACGCCACCTTTTTCATGCATATTATTTGTTTTATTATTGTTATTTATTATGTTTATTACTTTGTTATTAGTTTTGTATGAAATTTTATATATATATGCTATAAATATATATTAAAATTATATATTTTATAATTTTTATATTATTGTTACGTAATATATATATATATATATATATATATATATATATATATATATATATATATTAATATTTAATTTTATAAATTAATTTTATATAATTAATTTTACAATTGCTCCTTCTTATAAAATTTCAAAATATTTGGCTTTACTACTTAAAGATAAGGTAAAATTAAATAATACTCATAATATAAAAAACTCAATTGAGCTTATTGAAAAATTAAAAGATATTAAAATTGATAATAATACAAAATTAATATCATTTGATGTTACTAACATGTATAATAACACACCTATAATGAAAACACTTGAAATAATATAAAATAATATACATTTGAAAAAGATAACACATTAACACACGAAATAATAAATACATTAAAAATCATATTAAATCAAAATTACTTTTTAAATAATAATAAAATTTATAAACAAAAGGATGGATTAACAATGGGCTTTCCAATGTCCAGCATATTATCGAAAATATTTTTACAAAATATAGACATTGAAATAGATAAGATTATTAAAACATATGATAAAAATGGACACTGGTTTAGATATGTAGATGATGGAATATACATGTCAAATAATAATGGTTTAAATATTGACAAAATATTAAATCTATAAATAATATACACGAAAATATAAAATTTACTCATGAATATGAATAAAAAAATAAACTAAATTATTTATATATTACAATTACTAGAAATAATGAATCATTTGAATATAATATAAACCAACGCAGACAAATCAAATAATACCTAATTATTCAAATCATCCATACAACCACAAAATGGCAGCGCTTTATAATTTACTACATAGAATGCACAAAATACCAATGAACTTAAATGATCAAATAAAAGAGAAAAATATAATATATCAAATTGGTTTTGAAAATGGATATAAAAGAAAAACTATAGATAAATTAAATAATAACGTAATAAGAAAACAAAAACTCGAAAATAACTTTGTACCTAATAAGAGAGAAAATATTTGGACAACTTTTACATTCACTGGTAACGAAATAAATAAAATTACAAGATTATTTAAACAAACAAATTTACAAATTACATATACAACTGATAATAAAATTAAAAATTTAATAAACAATAAAAAAATCAAAATAATATGCACGAAAGAAATGGAGTATATAATATAAAATGTCAAACTTGTAATAAATTATATGTAGGACAAACAAAAAAAAAAATTTTAAAAGAAATATACAAAGAACATTTAAACGCTTATATCAAACCAAACATATACAAAACAAATTTAGCTACACATTGTATTAATAATGGACACGAGTTTCCGGAAATAGAAAATATGAAATTATTAAAAGAATTAAATAAAGGATTAAAAATGAATATATTTGAAATATTGGAAATTTATAAGCATAAAGACAAATTAATTGATGAACAAATTCAAGTGAGATCAAGGCACCAAACTATTTATAAGGTCATTGATGTTATAGAAAAATTACAAGTGCAATACTTATAAACATATGGTCGTTTGTAGCACATATGATTTAATTTTGTAAAAATATTTTATTAGATAATTATTTTCCTGAAGATGCTGGTACTATTTTATCGGCGAAAAGCTTTGAATAAATATATTCATTAAAAGTATTCTTGTTTTTGAAATATTTTTAATTTATTATATATATATATATATATATATATATATATATATATATATATATATATATATATATATATGTAGTTTATGCATAAGGAGAGTGTTGAAAAAATCAACAAAATGACAATTAACTTCTGCATAATAAATACAGTAGTTATGTTTATACGTATATTATTGTATTTATTTTACGTTTGTACCATTAAAAGTCCGCTGAATGAAGTTTTCAGCGTTTCGGAAAGGGAGTTTCACGTTTATATATGTTGCATTGCATTCATGCCTTGTATAAGATTGCTTTTAACTCAGGTGCAACGGAAAATTGGAAGCTTGTCAGATTGGATAAGGCATTTGAAAAATAAAGCAGTATTCTTCTGTCACAAACATGAGAAAATAATTTAATTTTCACAAATTTTCGTGTACTTTTATTTTTTCACAGCATTTTCCTCACTGTTCAAAGAACAATAAACCAGCTAAGCTAGATAGATTTTAGTTTACGAAACCTTATTTAATGGGTGAGATTCATTCTTGAAAACCTGATTTCCGCATTATAATTAATAAAATAAATAATTTAGATAATTATGAAATTATTTTAAAATAGGGATCAGGAAATAAAATATCTAATAGGATAAGGTAGTTTGTTGTTTAATATAGATATGATATTTTAGAACACAATAGTGTCATCTCTTGAAATAATCACAATCAGCAACTTGAAGTAGCTTTGGCCTATTTTTTTAAATTAGTAAATACTATTTGTCAAAAATAATATTTCCAAAACCTCAAAGTCCAAAATGTTGTAAATAATATCCTCTGAAGATGATTACTTTGCAATTGTATTGTACATAAAGGTTTAAATAAAAAGTTTTATTTGTAGTTAAATGCTAAAAAATACAGTAATTACCATTTTTGTAAAATATTTTCTCTCTGATGCAAAATAGATTATTGAAAATTTAATGTTTGATAGTTTAGAAACACCCTTTATAAAACAATTAAAATTATTGCCCCAATTGTGGATATTTCAGCATTTAAAAAACAATTTCAGTTAAAGTTGCTTGATGTAATCATCTTGAATTCACTGATTAAACTAATTTTAAAAATACTCAACTAAGTGAATACGTAATTGCTTACTTGCTCATGCGTTTCAAAACATTCGTTCGTTTTACGAAGCTAACCCTCTACTGTCATCGGCTGTAATAGCCGCTCAACAAAACGGCTACCAACACACACTCATAGACAACATACTCAGGAAAATTAAACATAAAGACCATCAAACGTCCACGCAGACAAACCACAAAAAAACAACAAATACATATCCCTCACCTACCACAACAAAAAGACACACACAATAGCTTCCACATTCAAAAAAATCCATTACCAAATATCCTAGAAAACAACAAACACTCTAAGAAAACACATACAACCTTTCCAAAAAGAAACTGACAAATACAAACTCTCAGGTATTTACAAATTAACTTGTAACGAATGTCCCAGTTATTACATCGGCCAAACCGGCAGGTCATTCTATACACGCTTCGAAGAACACTTTACCCCCCCCCCCCCAAAAAAAAAACAAAGAAACCCTAAATCCAGCTGCGCAAAACACCTAAAAAACACCCAACACACACACACACACACACACACACACAGACATACACACTAATTTAAATGTTCTACACACATTAAAACAAAGTAAAAAACTAACACCTTAGAAAAATATGAAATCTACAAACACTATGCAAGAGATAAAGAAAACGTAATAAATGATCACACACGCTTTGAAGCCAACAGCCTTTTCTATTATATGTCACACAACCAAAACAACCTACCCATTCCACAGTCATAAATCCATTCCCGTTCGAGTCTTTATACCTAACCGATGCCGCCAGTAGAGGGTTAGCTTCGTAAAAGGAACGAATGTTTTGAAAAGCGTCAAGTAGTAAGCAATTACGTATTCACATAGCTAAGTATTTTTAAAATTAGTAATTTTAGTTACTTTAGAGATATGAGAAGTTTCCTCAGTATTTATATAGTATGGGCTCTTAATGTAAGGTTACGTTTTTTTATTTGCCTACTGTAAATCTCACTATGATAAATGATATAAAGTTTTATATCAATTATATTCATTACGAATAAAACGAAGATATATAAGAAACAATAAGAATACGTATCTATAACAAAGGAAAAACTTTAATTGCTTTTCGATTGGGAAGGAATTAATTGTTTTTGTTTGTGATTTATTACTAAAGTTTTACTTTTGGTGATAACAAATTCTTATGCTCATTTTACTGGTACAATAACGAAACAAATCTGGAATTGTTTTAGAAGTTGCAGTCAAAAAAGGAAGAAATGAGACAACAATTGCAAGAATTGGAAAATGAACTTGAGGAGTTTCAGTGGCAATCACAGTCTTCATTGAAGGACGAACAGCTGCTGGAGGAACTGGAACAACAGGTCGGGAGCCTTATAGTTTGTATGGAAAATTTATTAACAGCAAAGTCGGTGCAAACCATTTTCCAATGAAGTATTAAAAGACAACTCGTTCGAGAATTAAATGAAAATATTTACAAGATTTTGACCAAACCCAATATTATTATCCAATGCATTAGTAATACAGCTATTAAATATTTGGACTAAACATTCTCATGAGAAATAAAGTTTATAATCTATTTTTGAGAACATCCTATAAAACAAACATAGTTTTGAGGACAAAACTGACTTCCTCACAATAAACACATAGACTTTATTTTTTCAGTCTTACGTGTATCTACAACACATTGTCTTTCTCATGTGTTAGATAATTTGAACCCCATGCCAGATAATATGTTATCGATACATTTTAAGTGTGAATGAAAAACTAAAGCATATGTGTTTGTTGTGAGTATTAAGATTGGTGCTTATTTATAAGACATACTTATACAATATTAATATCACAATTAACATTGAATGTCATTATTAATACGTATTGTATATTATTAGTCTATTAATATTGTATATCATTATTAATAATATTTATTGTCTAATAGATTCTTTTGCAAAACATAGAGTGTAGTAAGATAATCTTGTTTTCATTTACTTAAAGTAATATTATCACGTTATTTCACATTTTTGTCTCTTTTAAAATGTTTACTGTGAATGTGTATTTTTGTAATATTATTTCTAAAGACTATCACTGTTATAAAAACGAAGTGAAAACTGTAGTAGCAACTCAAAACACAGGTAAAAGAAATATATTAAAGTAATATGGAATAAAGCTCACATAAGAGTAGTTACGTTTCATTACACACTTATTTGTAATTCGACGACATCCAACGGTTTTACTAAATTAACTAACCAAATACATAGCTCCGTAAACGATATCTGTGCCATTGATTTGTACACACACACACACACACACACACACACACACACACACACACACACACACACACACACACACACACACACACACACACACACACACACACACACACACACACACACACACACACACACACACACACACACACACACACACACACACACACACACACACACACACACACACACACACACACACACACACACACACACACACACACACACACACACACACACACACACACACATACAAACACACACACACACACACAAACACACACACACACACACACACACAAACACACACACACATACACACACACACACACACACACACACACACACACACACAAACACACACACACACACACACACATACACACACATACACACACAGACACACACACACACACAAGCACACACACACACACACACACACACACACACACACACACACATACACACACACACCCACACACACATACAAACACACAAACACACACAACATTTTATTTTGCCGTTAGTTCTTGTCCATTGGATTAATTGTATATTTCAACACATAATTTGATTTCTATTTAAAAAAAAAACCTTACAATGCACTGTTTTATGATGTTTCTATCTATGAAGTATTTGGAAAATATAATCTATTAAAATTTTCCAACCATATATACAGTGGTAAGAAATACAAAAAGGGTAAAAACGTACTTTTTTATTTAGTTCTAGTTCAAAATCCTTTTTAGACTTCCAGTGGTTCCCGGCTGCAGTGCCATTGCAAATAGCCAGAAGAAAGTTAAGTCATTGGGTAAAACAGTAATTATATCAATATAGTGATAAGAATGATGTACTAGCAAGGAATTAAGCCTTGGATGTTAGTTTTAGGCCGAATAGTACTATAAAGCAAAACTTGCTTCAAATTGTATACCAGCGTTTTTTTTCTACAGTAAAATCGTCAATACAGAATGATATATATGAAGACAAAATTCAAATTGAAGTAGGTGTAGACGATGAAAACAGTTTCACATGTCCGCTTATGAAAATTACTTATATTTAATTTGGCCACTTTCTTGACACGGGTATTTATGTGTACACAGATGGATCGGCAATGCATGACGCATGCATAGCCGGATATTTCTCCTCAATTTGCAAAAATCAATAGTAGTGGGGAAAACAGAACCAACTTCGAAGGAGAAGTGACCGCCATCGGCGAAGCGGCCAGAGCGATTCTTCTGTCGGCCAACACCAAGAAGGTAGTTTTCCTCTCGGACTCAACATCCGCGATTCAGGCGATCGCCTCCCCAAAGCCAGGGAAGGGAAGGAAATAAACAACTGCCAGAAAACACTCCGCACGTTGCAGAAAACAACACAGATCGCAGTACAATGGGTGCCGGGGCACTGTGACATCAGAGGAAACGAAAAAGCAGATAGTTTGGCCAAGCGACTCCGTGAAACGGGACAGGAAACAAGCTGCTACAGGAAAGCAATGGGAAAAGATCATCCAATCAAGCATACCACTGGATCTTCCGAGAGGCGTAGCCGTGGCTTTGTTTAGGATGACCACTGGACATGACTACCTGCAGAGACACCTGCATCGCATGAAAGTGGTAGACACACCAATCTGCCCACTCTGCCCACAACGAAGGAACGGCAGAGCATCTTACCACTCTTGACGGCCTGAAAGATATCTTTCAAGAGGAGTCCAGGGAAGGACTCGCTACATTATACTGGGAGGCACGGCGTCGGATGGCTGAGAGGCCAAGGACGTGCGTTGGCTGAAGTAAGAAGTAAGGTATTTGTGTGGCTTGTTCCCTGCAGTTTATTTTAAAGACCTATAGCCTATTGAAAATTTGGAAGAAAAATTTAACTAATATTGTATAAACCATATGAAACAAAATTACACCGGCTAGATGGTCCTTGAAGTGTAACATCCTATATCACAGCAAATAAAACCATTCAGAAGTAGGATCGCTAGGACGTGACATCATCACTTAAAACTTTGTAACGAAACACTAAACAATTCCCTCTCTCTAAAACGGTTTAGTTTTTATACGGGAGTAATATTTATTTTTTTTCTCTATTCAATTGTCACAAAGACCTCTAAAAGTTTAAATAACTCTGATGCCAATTTAACGCCGAAAGCCGGTTAAACATTTAACCATTCCTTGTAAAAAGATTATCAACTACCTATATATTACTTATTAAATATTTTATTGTTTGGAAAAACATTCAACTCAAATACGAAATAATAATGTTTATTGCGGTTGAAGTCAGGTTTGTTGAAGTGTAAGAATTGAATAGGTTTATTGAAGTAAGGCTAGAAATAGGTATATTGAAGTGAAACTTATTTTGGCTTTGCACATAAAGAAACAAGTTATATTGTGGAGTGAATAGATAGAACGTGACTTCATCATTTTGGAACTCTAACGAGTAGGCTTAAAAATTTCACCCCATCTTAATCTCTGCAGTTTTATATGAGTGTGAAGCTCGCTATTTACCAAATGTTCCAAAAATTTCCGAAAACTAAAAATGTTGGTAGTTTATAGAAAACATACCTCTGTTTTCGTTTTCCAATAGAGGTTATAGTCAACCATTTTGAAATGAAATTTCTTACAGAACTAGAAATATCGTATATTTGATTAAATTATGCAATTACAGATAATTTCATTTTAGTAGTTGATTTTGTTACTCCGTTGGTTATGTTAGGCCCACTTTCTGCGTTGTAGGCCTACATTAGTATTAAGTTAAATTATATTACGTCCCAAATATAGTTATCTACTGCACTGGCTTGTTCGTAGCTCGAGTTGTATTTATTAATTAGGTTAACTTTGTACGTCTCATATTATAGATGTAGTTACACTGCAGTAAACCGGGTTCACGATTTTGTTGCTTGTTAATGTCAGCATTCGTTGTGTTCATTCCATTTCGGAACCATTATTGTTTTTAGATAGGAAGAAATAAGGCTAGTGGTGTAGCTTTATAGAGTAAGCTTAATCCGAGTAAAAACAAAAAAAATACTTGGAAGTAGTCTTGTAAAACAGAATTTGCAATTATTCAAATAAAAAATATACCCACTCACAAGATTAGTTATTGTGAGTGCTTTGTTTTATTAAAATATTCTTTGCAGCTTAGTTATTGTGGAAGTTTGTAGTGAGATGTGTGTATAGTAAGTAAACGTTTGAACCAAGTAAGGCAATTTTTAATGGTGTTCTAAGAATTTTTGATTTAATTAAAATTAGTTAAAATATAAAAACAAGTAATATAAATACAAATTTTTAAAATTAATTCCTACTTAGGAGTACAAAGACAAATTTTACTTAATTTACCTTTACCTTTTTATTAAATAATCACAATTAATATAAATAAAGTAACATAGCCTATGCGTTAAACAGCTATTTTACCACATAGCCTGTAACATAAAATCAACTGTCTTATGAAATCATATGTTATCACTTTTTTTTAGCCAAATGGAACGAGATAACTATATTGCATACTTTGCGTCTCTTGTGAAAAGTTTTTTTAAAATATAAAATTAAAATTAATTCATTTTAAATTTAATTAATGTCCGAGTATTGAATAAAACTGTTTGAGTTGAAAAAACTGTATTAACATTAAGTGTCATCTACTACAAGTTTATTAACATATTTGAACTTGAGTGGATGATTAAAAGTGTTCTACTAACGATTGAAAATTTAAACAAGATGTATATGATAGAGGGAATTGAAAGAGATTCATCTATATACTTTTACAGGTTATGGAGCGGCAAAAAGAGTGGGAAACACAACTAGAAAAATTACAAAGAGAAAGAGACGATGCCATCCGAGAAAATAGGTGAGTTAGTAAGGGAAAAATTTGGTTTTATTGTTAAAGATAAAATACAGTATTATGGAGCTACAGTTAAATATTCGAGTTATCATGTTAAAAGAAGACGTAGGTAAATAGCTAATGCTTTTCCACGTTACAAAGTGGAACGAGTTTTTCTTAATGCACCAGATTATACAACTGTGTTATGGAACTACTTTAAAGAGCACAGAAATTAGAAATAGGTAGAGATAAGAAAAGGTTTTTGAATAATATCATCGTAAGTAATACGATTCACATAAGAGTAAATTAGATAAACATATATTTATGTTGAAACCTATTTTTAGTTTTAGTTTATACTTTGTGAATATTAAACAAGGCAAAATATAAGATATTACAAAAAATATTTATTTACCTATGGCATCATAATTTGTAGATGTGCTAAGCAGATGCTGCAAGAAAGATGTGACGATTTTGAGCGGAAGATGACGTCACAACGCCAAATGCAGTCAATGCTAGAAGAGAAAGACGCAAAGCTGATGCAATGTGAGAGAGAGGTAAGAGTGGAATTTTCTTTATTAATTTCTCCAAACACTGTTATCTTTAACTAAAAAAAAAGAAAATTAATTAAGGAAAACGTAAATATATTACGTCAGAGATATCAGTATTTCCAATTTGGTACAATATGTGTCCACATTTTTTCTTCTAATTAAGTGTGTGTAATCATATTTATCACAAATGAATTAATTATTGAGAATTGTGTTTAAAAGAGCACTCTAGTGATTTACATTGTCTAAATTTCAGCGATTTGTTTCTATGATTTCAGTCATTATTGAAAGAAACATTTAATCAGTTCTTAACTCTGAGAAAACCATCCCTTATGTTCCCTTGATTTTATTACTATTTTCAAAAAAAAAAAAAAAAATCGAGCTTATGTTATGAATAAAAAATAATTGAAGAGTGACGAACACTAGTTCGCCATCAAGAAGTCTAATTTATTTTCATCATGAAATTGAAATAAAATATTTTTCTTATCGCGAAATTAAAGTGTTAATATAGGTCTTATCATTAATAATTAGTAGGAAATTATTGTGGCAAAACTAAAAGTCAATAACGAAATAATTACGTAATTATAAAAGTAATTAATAATTCACTAATATATCGAAGAAGAAATAAAATAGAAATATTTGCAAGGAAAACAAAAACAATAAACTAAAATAAAAGGTTATTATGATTATTAATGACGAAAATATAACTATAGATGTACAAATAACTTAACACATGATAAATACAAAAATATAAATAATTCTAATTTATTTAGTTAAAAAGGGAAAATTAAAGAGTATCAAATGTATCAAAGAGGTCTAGTCTCTTAATTTCACCCTATTGTTTCTTTTAATTACATCGTTACAAGTGGGTTCTCACTGATTCAAGTTTTACAAAAACTGATTTAAGAGTTTAACTGTTTATAGTTTTCATTTGATTTTCACTTAAAATAAACATATTTCAGTAAATTGTCTTAACCTGGAACTATTTTAAATGACTTAACGGAAATTTAATAGAAAATTCAGCTTATTTACTCTTTACGTTATCTTCAGTTTTCTCCCATTTTGTCACCTTTCTTCACCTTTTATAGTTACTTTTATTTAAAAAATACTCAATAGGTTTAGTAAGATTTTCCAGTTACCCAGTAAAAATAGCTTTCTTGTGTTGTCAAATCTGTTTTTTAACCAAAAAAATTAAAAACATTACAAAATGTATTTAAGCTATTGGAATAATTCTAGCTTTTCTCTAGAAATATGATAGAAATTAAAACGCTAGTCTACTATTACCTAGCAGTGGTAAAGCAGTGGTAAAGATGGTTTGGTTCAGTTGTATGTGTGAGAGTATTGATATCAGTGCAAATATAGTAAGATATTACAGTGAATGATGCTTGCTGTTTGCAACACAGAGAAACCTATATAATAGTTTGCAATTTCAAATGCATTATTAAAATATATACAAGCTTTCATTGATTTTCATACCCGCAGTTACTATACTTGTTTAAAAGCACCTTTATTAAAAAAAGTAAAAAGTACTGGAAGCTTATGAAGGGGTTTTTAATTTACACGAATAAAATAAAAATTAAATTAATTTTATAATTTAATTTGTGCTTAACTTTAAACCTAAAATTACCAAAGATTGCAAACAGACCGATTTATCTAGTGTTTTATGTAGGTATACAAAAAATGAAGCCAAGAAAACGTGTTTTCAATGCAATTTTAATTATCAATGACAGAAATTTCGAAGATTTGAAGTATAATAATAACATTTTATTACGATAATATTTTGCGTATTTTTTTAAATTCTTATTTCCTCGTAAAGTATATCAGAAATAAAATATTATATTTCCGGAAAAAATATTAAATTGATGCTGAAAAATTTGTATTTGAAATTTTCTTCATTATATTAAAATTTAACAAGAATTCATATCTAAAAATTGTTTTTGGACTGTACAAGTGTCTTTGTTTTTTGAAATTATATTTAATATATAAAGTATGTTTTAAGTATGAGAAAAGTCTGAATTTATTTATGGTATATTAATTCTACGAATTAAAAAAGTTTGATTAATAAACAGGTTTTCACAAATGTCGGAATTTATATTTCTCTTATTTTTGAATTTATTATTTCTATAAATATTTATACAGAGCTAGTGTTAATTTATATTTTGCTTTGGAAATGTTAAAAGTATGATCCGATTTTTATTGTATAGAAGGCCTATTTAAATGGAGAACTGCAAAGGAGGACAAGTCACTTTAAAGCAACCACAGCCAATCTGATAAAGGCGTCCGAGGTTTGGAGAGATGCTGTCACACAGATTAAACCGCAAGCGACCCAAGTGTAATCAGATAAGCAGCCTCTAATACAATTTAATTGAATTTTATTTATTTGAATACATTTATTTCAAATTAAAAACGTTTCGGATTGTGAAAAAGATTTAGTCACAACAAAGACAGAGTATTTTTTACGTTAATGTTTATAATTAGTAGGATTTTTTTTTGGAGTGCAAGAGCAAACATAGGCAGAACGAAATTTGCAAATATGATAAGCTTAGGTACTTTATAACACCCATCCCCACATTTTAGTAAAAGCGGATGTCTTTACTCATGGATATGTTTGTATTATTTAATATACAAAAATTTAAAAATCAACAAATTGTATACTATATAAACACCCAGTTTATAAAGAAAACGTCCTATCGCTGAACTAGATTGTAATAAAATAAAAAAGAAAGTATGATTTAGTATTTTTCTTTAATAAATAGCCTAATGTTTTATATTTGAATACTTTGGGCATTACTATGCTCACCACTTGCATAATCACCGAGCCACCACTCGTCCCTCTGATAAGATATACTATGCTTTCCTAATGTTTTCTTTTATAACTGCGCTCATATAGCCTTTTGGTGGTTTATTTGGATGGCTTTTGAAATAGTAAACCTTAGTAAACTAGCTGTTCACTAATTATTTTTGCAACCCACTAAAAAAACAATTATTATAAATTACAATGTATAAACACATGCCTTTTGCTCGCGTATTTAAAATTCTTTGGCTAAACGCCCTACAACGGTCACTATCACGCAGCCTACCATTAGCCTAAGTAAAAGAGGCCAATTAATGCTTTCACACTCATTCTCATTGAATTTAAAACCTAAAATTAGGCGCTTCTTAACTTTTTGAAAACGGATGTTATTTTTAACTGTTAGTGGTGAGAGTTTCATCCACATTAAATATATTTACAGCAAACTGTGGACTTACAGTAAATATATTTTCTTCCTCCTAAAACACAAAATTTAGATATTTTTTCCAAAATTTAATGCAGGTTTAAATTTGGTGTATGGGCAAATGGCTAGTTTGTATTTTGGTAAATAGGGCCTGCACATACGACAAACGGCATCTATTAAAATGCCTGTGTAAAATAAAAAAATTGACAACATATTTTATTTTTTGTTTGTTTGATGTAATAAACTTCCAAATAAATGTTGTACAAGAAAGTTTTTCACAATATTTCGATTTAATAGTTAGTCGGCAACATACCCAACGGTTCCCAATAACTCTGCAGTAGGAACGTCCCGTAAGCCTTTATGGCGCCAGCGTTGTCTGATCGGCTGCCCCCGTTGTCTGATCAGTTCTGCCTGTCTATTAGCCCGACAAATAGAATTTGCAATGATTACATCGTTCACGTTAGATGGAAAAGACATTCATAATGGATTTATTAGTCGGTTTTAACTTGGCCAGGTGCATTTAAACATCTCCAGCTTTCGCTTAAAAATTCGTTTTACCAACTTTTGGGTGTGTTGCGTCAGTTGTTTTCTTCGCGCTATTCTAAACATTGAATAAATAGTTGAGAGCAGTGACTAACCGGTACTTTCAAATAAGAAAAAAAATACACTTTTAGGTCTATCGATTATAAACAATTTAGTATTAGGACTAATGATAGATATTAAAAATAAAAACTTCACTTCAATTCCTTCGTAAGTCAACAAAGAAAACTTTTCTTTTAGTTTCATTTTATTTTATAATTACAACTAATATAAGTATTTATATACATATGTCAGAATAAAAATATTAAGTTGCAAAATAGAAAGCGAATTTCCTTGCAATTTTTAATTTTCCTTTCTATGTATGATGTTGGACTATTATTTTTGTTTGTTACTATTTATACGCTTTCTTTTTTGTCGTTTGCATTGTGTAGTAGTTTTTCGCTTTCCTTTCGCATTGTCCGTTTGTGAAGCAAGGTTCGATACCGTTAATCCAGTTTGTTTGTTTATGTTATTCTTTTCAATAATTTTTAATCCTAGAGCATTATTTATAATACTATTTGGTAACCATGGCAACAATTTAAGATTCTGCAATGGAGGTTTTGATGACAACCATATCGGGGCAAAAGAAAAGTTCATATACATCTTTGAAAAGTGAATTTCTAGCTTTGGGATAGTTGGCTCACTGCCAAAAGCGCTAGACTTTATAATTCTATTATTGACTAAATATTTGAAAAACTGTAATGTCAATTGTCAACCGTTATAGGTTAAACAAAATGTATTTGAACTTAATTGGATGAATAAAAACGTATTATATTATCGATTGAAAATCTTGTATGAGATAAATACCAGGAGAGTGTGAGCTAATAAAAGGAATTTAAATGGGCAAGCCTGTACTCTACATGCCATTTGAAGGAATGTATATGAAAGGGTACGTAGAACATAGATTGGGTTGAGATTCAGGCGTAGAGATTCATATAGAAGAATTTTATTTTATTTTGTTACGACCGATCATGAACCCACGAAATAATAACTACTGTTTATACAAATCAACGGAAACAAAAAGTTTAACTTCAAATGTAATTACGTAGAATTGATATTAGTTTTCATGAATTATTTACAAACTCTTATGTAATCTAAAACTAAAATGAAAAAACGAAATTAATATGTGTTTTACTCATAATAAGATTTATTACAATTAAATAACGTTAGTATTATACTTCTAATAATTATAAGTGTAATTTAAATATATTAAGTGTAATAAGGCATAATATAAATGGTTTAGTTTAATCTTGTTCCGGGTTACATCATGTAGTCTTTTCGCTGTTTTGTTTTAATTTTGTCTTACTCTGTTAAGCTTTGCACAAAACGTTAATATTTTTGCTTCTTTTAATTTATGCCTTCTCATCTACTTCTATGCTTTATTTCTGCGTATTACTTAACCCTTACTGTGTTTTATCGAATTTGTTTTAAAGAGACACTTTCATATGATCTTTGGGTATTCGGACTCTGTAGTTGAAATATTGTTCGTCTTTTGATAATAATATAAAGTTCAAAATTTCTAGATTAAATTGTGAAACTGACTCCCCACAAGGAAGATAGAAACCAAAAGTAAAAGCATTAAGGTTCTAATGAAAAGATATTAGACAATCATATTACAGTAAAAGCTCTAATATCCGGCACCCTTGAGGTCGGCATGTTGCCGGTTATCGAAAATTTCTGTTAAAATTCATCCATTGTAGAGCTCAGTAAATAGAATCGTTACCACAAACAACATCTATTAACATTCAACAATTGTAGGGTGCTCGGTAAAAAGAATCGTTACCACAAACTACATCTATTTACATTCAACAATTGTAGGGTGCTCGGTAAAAAGAATCGTTACTACAAACTACATCTATTAACATTCAACAATTGTAGGGTGCTCGGTAAAAAGAATCGTTACCACAAACTACATCTATTTACATTCAACAATTGTAGGGTGCTCGGTAAAAAGAATCGTTACTACAAACTACATCTATTAACATTCAACAATTGTAGGGTGCTCGGTAAAAAGAATCGTTACCACAAACTACATCTATTTACATTCAACAATTGTAGGGTGCTCGGTAAAAAGAATCGTTACTACAAACTACATCTATTAACATTCAACAATTGTAGGGTGCTCGGTAAAAAGAATCGTTACCACAAACTACATCTATTTACATTCAACAATTGTAGGGTGCTCGGTAAAAAGAATCGTTACTACAAACTAGATCTATTAACATTCAACAATTGTAGGGTGCTCGGTAAAAAGAATCGTTACCACAAACTACATCTATTAACATTCAACAATTGTAGGGTGCTCGGTAAAAAGAATCGTTACCACAAACTACATCTATTAACATTCAACAATTGTAGGGTGCTCGGTAAAAAGAATCGTTACCACAAACTACATCTATTAACATTCAACAATTGTAGGGTGCTCGGTAAAAAGAATCGTTACTACAAACTACATCTATTAACATTCAACAATTGTAGGGTGCTCGGTAAAAAGAATCGTTACTACAAACTACATCTATTAACATTCAACAATTGTAGGGTGCTCGGTAAAAAGAATCGTTACTACAAACTACATCTATTAACATTCAACAATTGTAGGGTGCTCAGTAAAAAGAATCGTTACTACAAACTACATCTATTAACATTCAACAATTGTAGGGTGCTCGGTAAAAAGAATCGTTACCACAAACTACATCTATTAACATTCAACAATTGTAGGGTGCTCGGTAAAAAGAATCGTTACTACAAACTACATCTATTAACATTCAACAATTGTAGGGTGCTCGGTAAAAAGAATCGTTACTACAAACTACATCTATTAACATTCAACAATTGTAGGGTGCTCGGTAAAAAGAATCGTTACTACAAACTACATCTATTAACATTCAACAATTGTAGGGTGCTCGGTAAAAAGAATCGTTACCACAAACTACATCTATTAACATTCAACAATTGTAGGGTGCTCGGTAAAAAGAATCGTTACTACAAACTAGATCTATTAACATTCAACAATTGTAGGGTGCTCGGTAAAAAGAATCGTTACCACAAACTACATCTATTAACATTCAACAATTGTAGGGTGCTCGGTAAAAAGAATCGTTACTACAAACTACATCTATTAACATTCAACAATTGTAGGGTGCTCGGTAAAAAGAATCGTTACTACAAACTACATCTTTTAACATTCAACAATTGTAGGGTGCTCGGTAAAAAGAATCGTTACTACAAACTACATCTATTAACATTCAACAATTGTAGGGTGCTCGGTAAAAAGAATCGTTACTACAAACTACATCTATTAACATTCAACAATTGTAGGGTGCTCGGTAAATAGAATCGTTACCACAAACTACATCTATTAACATTCAACAATTGTAGGGTGCTCGGTAAAAAGAATCGTTACTACAAACTACATCTATTAACATTCAACAATTGTAGGGTGCTCGGTAAAAAGAATCGTTACTACAAACTACATCTATTAACATTCAACAATTGTAGGGTGCTCGGTAAAAAGAATCGTTACTACAAACTACATCTATTAACATTCAACAATTGTAGGGTGCTCGGTAAAAAGAATCGTTACCACAAACTACATCTATTAACATTCAACAATTGTAGGGTGCTCGGTAAAAAGAATCGTTACTACAAACTAGATCTATTAACATTCAACAATTGTAGGGTGCTCGGTAAAAAGAATCGTTACCACAAACTACATCTATTAACATTCAACAATTGTAGGGTGCTCGGTAAAAAGAATCGTTACTACAAACTACATCTATTAACATTCAACAATTGTAGGTGCTCGGTAAAAAGAATCGTTACTACAAACTACATCTATTAACATTCAAAAATTGTAGGGTGCTCGGTAAAAAGAATCGTTACTACAAACTACATCTATTAACATTCAACAATTGTAGGGTGCTCGGTAAAAAGAATCGTTACTACAAACTACATCTATTAACATTCAACAATTGTAGGGTGCTCGGTAAAAAGAATCGTTACTACAAACTACATCTATTAACATTCAACAATTGTAGGGTGCTCGGTAAAAAGAATCGTTACTACAAACTACATCTATTAACATTCAACAATTGTAGGGTGCTCGGTAAATAGAATCGTTACCACAAACTACATCTATTAACATTCAACAATTGTAGGGTGCTCGGTAAAAAGAATCGTTACTACAAACTACATCTATTAACATTCAACAATTGTAGGGTGCTCGGTAAAAGGAATCGTTACTACAAACTAAATCTATTAACATTCAACAATTGTAGGGTGCTCGGTAAAAAGAATCGTTACCACAAACTACATCTATTAACATTCAACAATTGCAGGGTGCTCGGTAAAAAGAATCGTTACCACAAACTACATCTATTAACATTCAACAATTGTAGGGTGCTCGGTAAAAAGAATCGTTACTACAAACTACATCTATTAACATTCAACAATTGTAGGGTGCTCGGTAAAAAGAATCGTTACTACAAACTAGATCTATTAACATTCATCAATTGTAGAGCTCAGTAAAAAGAATCGTTACCACAAACTACATCTATTAACATTCAACAATTGTAGGGTGCTCGGTAAAAAGAATCGTTACCACAAACTACATCTATTAACATTCAACAATTGTAGAGGTCAGTAAAAAGAATCGTTACCACAAACTACATCTATTAACATTCAACAATTGTAGAGCTCAATAAAAAGAATCGTTACCACAAACTACATCTAATAACTTTCATCATTTGTAGAGATCAGTAAAAAGAATCGTTACCACAAACTACATCTATTAACATTCAACAATTGTAGAGCTTAGTAAAAGAATCGTTACCACAAACTACATCTATTAACATTCAACAATTGCAGAGGTCAGTAAAAAGAATCGTTACCACAAACTACATCTATTAACATTCAACAATTGTAGAGCTCAGTAAAAAGAATCGTTACCACAAACTACATCTATTAACATTCAACAATTGTAGAGCTCAGTAAAAAGAATCGTTACCACAAACTACATCTATTAACATTCAACAATTGTAGAGCTCAGTAAAAAGAATCGTTACCACAAACTACATCTAATAACTTTCATCAATTGTAGAGATCAGTAAAAAGAATCGTTACCACAAACTACATCTAATAACTTTCATCAATTGTAGAGCTCAGTAAAAAGAATCGTTACCACAAACTACATCTATTAACATTCAACAATTGTAGAGCTCAGTAAAAAGAATCGTTACTACAAACTACATCTATTAGCATTCAACAATTGTAGAGCTCAGTAAAAAGAATCGTTACCACAAACTACATCTATTAACATTCAACAATTGTAGAGCTCAGTAAAAAGAATCGTTACCACAAGCTACATCTAATAACTTTCATCAATTGTAGAGCTCAGTAAAAAGAATCGTTACCACAAACTACATCTATTAACATTCAAAAATTGTAGAGCTCAGTAAAAAGAATCGTCACCACAAACTATATCTATTAACATCCAACAATTGTATGGTGCTCGGTAAAAAGAATCGTTACCACAAACTACATCTATTAGCATTCATCAATTGCAGGGTGCTCGGTAAAAAAAATCGTTACCACAAACTACATATATTAACATTTATCAATTGTGGAGCTCAGTAAAAATAACCGTTACCACAAACACATCTATTAACATTCAACAATTGTAGAGCTCAGTAAAAAGAATCGTTACCACAAACTACATCTAATAACATTCAACAATTGTAGAGCTCAGTAAAAAGAATCGTTACCACAAACTACATCTATTAACATTCAACAATTGTAGAGCTCAGTAAAAAGAATCGTTACCAAAAACTACATCTAATAACTTTCATCAATTGTAGAGATCAGTAAAAAGAATCGTTACCACAAACTACATCTATTAACATTCAACAATCGTAGAGCTCAGTAAAAAGAATCGTTACCACAAACTACATCTATTAACATTCAACAATTGTAGAGCTCAGTAAAAAGAATCGTTACCACAAACTACATCTATTAACATTCAACAATTGTAGAGCTCAGTAAAAAGAATCGTTACCACAAACTACATCTATTAGCATTCAACAATTGTAGAGCTCAGTAAAAAGAATCGTTACCACAAACTACATCTATTAACATTCAACAATTGTAGAGCTCAGTAAAAAGAATCGTTACCACAAACTACATCTATTAACATTCAACAATTGTAGAGCTCAGTAAAAAGAATCGTTACCACAAGCTTCATCTAATAACTTTCATCAATTGTAGAGCTCAGTAAAAAGAATCTTTACCACAAACTACATCTATTAACATTCAACAATTGTAGAGCTCAGTAAAAAGAATCGTCACCACAAACTACATCTATTAACATCCAACAATTGTATGGTGCTCGGTAAAAAGAATCGTTACCACAAACTACATCTATTAGCATTCATCAATTGCAGGGTGCTCGGTAAAAAAAATCGTTACCACAAACTACATCTATTAACATTTATCAATTGTGGAGCTCAGTAAAAATAACCGTTACCACAAACACATCTATTAACATTCAACAATTGTAGAGCTCAGTAAAAAGAATCGTTACCACAAACTACATCTAATAACATTCAACAATTGTAGAGCTCAGTAAAAAGAATCGTTACCACAAACTACATCTATTAACATTCAACAATTGTAGAGCTCAGTAAAAAGAATCGATACCAAAAACTACATCTAATAACTTTCATCAATTGTAGAGATCAGTAAAAAGAATCGTTACCACAAACTACATCTATTAACATTCAACAATCGTAGAGCTCAGTAAAAAGAATCGTTACCACAAACTACATCTATTAACATTCAACAATTGTAGAGCTCAGTAAAAAGAATCGTTACCACAAACTACATCTATTAACATTCAACAATTGTAGAGCTCAGTAAAAAGAATCGTTACCACAAACTACATCTATTAGCATTCAACAATTGTAGAGCTCAGTAAAAAGAATCGTTACCACAAACTACATCTATTAACATTCAACAATTGTAGAGCTCAGTAAAAAGAATCGTTACCACAAACTACATCTATTAACATTCAACAATTGTAGAGCTCAGTAAAAAGAATCGTTACCACAAGCTTCATCTAATAACTTTCATCAATTGTAGAGCTCAGTAAAAAGAATCGTTACCACAAACTACATCTATTAACATTCAACAATTGTAGAGCTCAGTAAAAAGAATCGTTACCACAAACTACATCTATTAACATTCAACAATTGTAGAGCTCAGTAAAAAGAATCGTCACCACAAACTACATCTATTAACATCCAACAATTGTATGGTGCTCGGTAAAAAGAATCGTTACCACAAACTACATCTATTAGCATTCATCAATTGCAGGGTGCTCGGTAAAAAAAATCGTTACCACAAACTACATCTATTAACATTTATCAATTGTGGAGCTCAGTAAAAATAACCGTTACCACAAACACATCTATTAATATGTAACAATTGTAGGGTGCTCGGTAAAAAGAACCGTTACCACAAACTACCTCTTTTAACACATTTAGCAATTGTAGAGTGTTGGGTAAAACAGAATTATTCAGGAAATAGTCAAAATGACTTATCAACAGTGTGACTCTGCAAACTCTCTGAATTATCTGATGCTATTGTTAATGTGAATTAGAAGTGTTTTACATATTGATAGGTAGTTGAAATGACGTAAAAATTGTATGCGATGCCGTTAAGTTGATCTAAATTAGTAAGACATTATACTAGTGTTTCTGAAAAGTTAGTTATTGACCTACGTTCTCTTTAAAGAACACACTAGAATTAACTAAACAAAATACAAGCGATTAAGACGAAGAAATTATAAAGGGAAAGGATTTCTTTACATTATACTGCAATTTTGGCGTTGTGTTGTTGCAATTTTGGTAACACATTGTTATATTAAACCGCAGATAACGCTTACTGCCAGATTAGAATATAATGGCATTCACTGAGTGGAAAGGATAAGGTAAATTACTTGAGAGATTAGTGTGGTAAGGCCAGGAGTCTCTCTGATATATCTAACCGGAGGCGCCTCACAGAACCACTTTCCTTACGCTGTATCAGACTCCATCCCTGTTTACTCGACATTCCACGTTAATATTTAAACATCGATTACTTTGAAAGAAAACAAAATTCACTTTATTTCAGTTATTTAACTTTTTATAAAGTTAAAACACTGTATTTGGGTTCTGGCTATGTCGTATAAATAAAAAAGTATTATATTATTTTGTTTAAATTTGCTTTAGGTAAAATGATTTGAATAGAGTAAGTCATATTTAAACATGTGTTGATACCTGCTATTAGTACTTGACAACAGAGTTAGGTAGAATGGGAATCACTACTTTAAATAAGGGTTAAAGCACATTTCTACATATTGAGTTTATACTTGAAGCACATGCTTAAAATAGCTTGCTATATAAGCATGCATGCCCGACGCCCGATGGTTAAATCCGCTCTCGCATTTCCCCATCATCGTGAAGTATCAAGAATTCATCCCGGGATAAGAAAACGGCAAGGTGGGTACTTCGCTTCACCATTCCTCAACTCAACTCAAGTGTTTGTGAATTTACTTTAATCGATTTGGAGTGAATTTTCTGATTCGTAAGTTAACAACTGTTGTTATTTTTTGTTAAACTGATCGTCATAAAAAAACACAACAAATTACCCGGATCACTCATAAGGCGATGAGAACTAAAGCGCGAGTAGACGTTCGAGAAGCGTATAATGTCTGATTTAAGCTAATATCAAATATATAATAATATATTTATATATTATATAAAAACCTTAAACAGGCTTGTAATCTTTTTAAAATTTATATTGCATTTATTCAATTTGCTTCTCAAACTATATTTTGAAAAATGTCACGTGATTTTGAATAACGCTCCCGGTGTTTTATGAATACCAGAGTGGCGTTTGCGTATTTTGCCATCTATGACTTTGTTTAATGAATATGCATAGTAAAATATGATCTATTTCTAAACGACATCATGCATAATAAACTAATATCCATATGCAACAGTAATATGTAAAGTAATTGCTTTACTTGAATTTTAAGTAACTAAT
This sequence comes from Prosapia bicincta, assembly GCA_036971475.1. Classification (NCBI taxonomy): domain Eukaryota; kingdom Metazoa; phylum Arthropoda; class Insecta; order Hemiptera; family Cercopidae; genus Prosapia; species Prosapia bicincta. The sequence continues at coordinate 189,450,217 of JBAIZL010000004.1, read as the reverse complement.
TATTTACTTAAAAATTTAAAACATTTACAAATGAATATATCTAACAAAGAGGCGACCCTTAATACATTAAAAGGTACAAATATGCTGTAAATATAAAAATTATTTAATAAATCGTTCCATCCAGCAGAGACTGTTATACAGTAATCATAGGGGTTTAACTAAGCTTGTATTGACACGATATATTGTGTAGTTATGGTAATATATTTCTAAATGTGATTTAAATACCAAAGTAAAGTTATGCACAAGAAAATAAGTTAACTGAAGAAAACTAAAGAATGGAAATGTAATTAGCTTAAGTATACGTGATGTATTGATATTGTAGCAAGTAGTACACTCATGTGAACAGCAACAGGAACTTACAAGACAAACTTGGTAATTCAGGCGTGAAATTTACAATCGGTAAACCTAAACCCAACGAAAACATAAACAGTTAATTATACGACAGAGTAAACAATGCAGTTCGTAGATAGGGGGCCGTAAGTCAATGTTGGGTTATACAATATTGTAAATCACGTGTATTGTTTACCGGAAACGGATATAACTGAGATGACTAATAGTGTAGACAAATGCCTGCTTGTTTGTAATGCGAGCATATGCTAAGATCAACGTCCCTACCATCATCTCAACTGTAGTGCAGTTTAATTTTAATAAAATCATATTTTGAAAAAGAACTACAGAAGCTAAAGAAAGTTTGGTGATCTATAATAAGTTATAAATATGAAACATGAATCGAAAATGAAAAGGATTTTCCTCGGAATTATTTATTTTACTGCCATTTTCTCTCTATTGCTAATTGTTCATTTTCGTAATTAAATACTTTGCTAAAATAATACAAAACGTTAATCTAGGAAGAGGTAAATGATTTAGATAAATAAATGTTATATGCATCGTTAAATCAAACACAAATCACATGGGAACACACACACACATACACACAAACATTTACAACATTTGACTACCTAAAACTTTGTAGCTTTGTTAGGAAACACTGAGACATTTCGATAGTTTACATAACTTTTCTGATAACCTATTTGCTCTTACTCTATAGAGATTTGTTTGTGCAGTAAGACAACATTTACAACATTTGACTACCTAATGATTTGTTGCTTTGTTAAGGAGCACTGAGACATTTTGATAGTTTAGATCATTTTTCTGATAACCCTCTTGCTTTTACTTTATAGAGATTTTTGTGTGCAGTAAGACAACATTTACAACATTTGACTACCTAATGATTTGTTGCTTTGTTAAGGAGCACTGAGACATTTTGATAGTTTAGATCACTTTTCTGAGAACCCATTTGCTCTCACTCTATAGAGATTTGTTTGTGCAGTAAAACATTAACAACATTTGACTACCTATAAATTTGTAGCTTTGAGAAGGAACACTCAAAGACATTTCGATAGTGATCGAAACGATAGATTAAAAATAAAGATTATGGCTCTCCCAGTCTTGTATTATTTTTAGACGTGATTACAAACATAAATTTTATCTCGTAAAACATGTTAAAATTTTGCTAACAATGTACTTCATCTTCCGCCCGTTCTTGGCATCTCGACCAATCGATCTCGTGCAGACCGAATGAAAGCTTCCAGCGTTGAATAATTTGCTAATTTTTGTAACCAGCCTCTATTAGTCTTGTATACAGGTGGTTTCGTTCAACCTGTGACTATTGCGCACAGAGGGCACTTTTTAGAGTTTGTAAGTCCCATTGAGTGAACGTGGCCGAAGATAAAATATTAAACCCTTTGGCTTTATAACGGGCTTTTGAAATGGGCCTAATATTGGAGTGTTACTATGTCTATCCTTGTAGTTTTTGGATCTTATTCACAGTCTTCGTCGCTCTGCAAAGAACAATATTCTGAAGTATAATGTACCCACCTTGAAGTAGTCTTTTCTGGAATAAGTCGATCGGTCGTAGCCAGTTACGTTTATTGAAATGGCATTTCCTACAGACATCAAAATTAAAGGTGTTACCCACAGGCACATTTTGTAGACCTAAATAGACATTTTTCCAAAAATGCATTGAATCACTTGTCAGTTAATAAAATTAAGCATAAACGAGGTTTTTAATGTGCAATCTGAAACGGTATTGGTCTAGAAATGATATTTTGCTACGCTAAAACAAGAACCATGTCTTCTTCAGGGTCTAGGTTGGCTTTAATCTAAATCTATTTCTCCAGGAAAACAGTCATTCTGCCCCGAATGATAAATCATTTTGAAATATCCACACTAAAAAGTTGTGGACAAAAGCCTCATCCATCAGGAGTAAAAGCAAACGTGGTAAATAGTGGAACGGGGAAACTTGGGAAGATGGATTCGATGCTATTTGGACAGTGAGTGTTTTTATTAATTTAAAATTTTTTTGTTTTATCTTGTAAATGTGACATTGAAATTCACACATATATAATCTTAAAATTTTATTCCTAACACACAAAATTTCCTCTACAATTAAGGAAACGCTTTTGCTAAAGCTTTAAAATTCTCTTTGTTGGTTTTAGAATTTATTTTAGTTAAAATTTTCAAGGTACTTTGGAAAAAATATTTGTTCCTCTTAAGTGAGCCATGGAGATCGTATTTTTACAAAATTATATATTATTACAATATTTCTTAATTGTTTAATAATTTTACAACAAAAATCTGCCCAAGGTACTTTAAAGTAAATTAGTTTTTCGTAGCCAATATTTTGAAATTTATGTTCATAACATATGAAATTTTGGACGTAAAAAAATAGTTAGATTTTCTGCTATGGGTTTTAGAAATAAAACTTGCGTATCAAACAAGTGAATAATGTTTTAGGGCGTCACGTTTACAAGTAAGATCATGTCTGTTTCAAGTGATAATTAGACTTCTGGGCTAAAGAAAGATCATCGATATTAAGGTTTTCAAAAAGCTGAGTCAACGCTCATACGCTGGGGTTTTCTGGGGGTTTCTATTTTGTTGGGAGTTAAGAAAGTGCTGACTGATGGAGGCTCTCCGAATATAATTCAATAACTCACGCGTACGCGTCCTCAACATATTCATAATAATTGATTCTAATTTCATCATAATAAAAGAAACACTTCTTTTGATTGATTATTATGATTTTATCATGTCTTAGTGTATTTTTCTTTAAATCAGCAGTAAATAATAATATTACACGTTCTATCTGTCTTTACAAGTTGATCTACCAAAAACATGATCGTCACTTTGGATCACTACTTCACATATCTCAATCAATGACTTGTGTCATAGAAGCCTTTACTGCCGATGATTTGTTTAATAATAATTTTACCACCCTAGTGAGCATATGCCATTCAAGTGTTCATATTATGACCATTGAGGTTTTTACATTTTCTAAAGCTTATTGTAGTCTATATTTGAATCTCTCCCGAATATTTTCCAAATACTGTAGAATAATGAATACGTTTAATGTCATATGTAAGAGGTTGTTGATAACGTGGTATAAAGGGAAATAGATAAATAAATGAATATTCCTATGCAGAACAGAATCAATTCTACGAGAACATAGAGAAGTTGAAATTGTAACCTAACATGTCAGAAGTATCAACGATAGATTTCAACTATACAAACAATAAAAAAAAAATTGAATTATATTATGATAATATACTTTTATTTAAAAAAAAGTAGATACGAATTATAAAAAAAATACGTAATAACTCATTTAAAAATATTTATATGTCGAGAAAAATATTGTAGGCCTTATACATATTGTAATATCAATAAAAATGTTTGTTTTTTTAGATGTCATTTTATCAGTACATTCATATATCAGATCATCAGTATATATCACTATATTCAATACAAGAGAGGACAAAAATGCAAAATAAATAAAAATTTGCATTACTAAAAATAACACAAAATAAATCGCAAAAAAGTAAAACTACAACCGACTACGTAAGAATAACAGTGATCTTAGCAAGTGATCGTGCTTTTTTAATTCTAAAAGTAATGCAGACGTAGAACGAGGGAGCAAAACCTCCCCAACAATTAACGTCAGCGCTGTTTCACTCGGATCTGTGCGTCTGCATTTATACAAGCAAATTTATGCTCCTTTTACGATATTAAATTTACTTGACAATGCTGTTTATTTTAGCCTCGCTCGCATTGCTTTTATATTTCCCATACGGACGTTGTGAAAGAGATGAGGCTTTGCAGATACTGCGAAGATTCGACATTAAATGTTATTGGAAATGTTTTCCGTGCTATGCCAGCAGTAATGTGTTTTTATACGGTTGAGTATAGCTTGGGGATTACGTTTCTAAGAAACTAAAGATGTATTTTTAAATTTGAGTAAATTAATTATTGTTAGATTAATAATAATAAAGAAATCAAAGTAGCTCAGGATTAGGAATATAAAAAATTATCTTTAACATGCCAAATTTAAAAAAATCGATAACGGTAATTTTTTAAACTTAAAGAATGAATAAGTTTTATTTAAACAATTATTTTAGTGTCAGATATAAGAATAAATGAAGAAATAGCTGTAGTATAATTTTAACCATTTCAGAATTAATATGGAAAATTTTAGTAATATTAAAACTTTCAACAAAAAATATAACATTTATTTTAGTAAATAAAATATGTAAACAAAGAATTTTGTAGACGACGTTTTTTGAAGTATTGAACACTTAATTAACAGGTGATGATACATGTGTGGTTTATTTTGTAACATAAGTTACAATAAATGATTTACACTAACTTGAAATTTGAAAACGTAATATGTAAGTGGTAATTATTAGCGGCAATATAGATTTATACAAAGATATGCTAATTTGTGTCAGTAGCATTTGTAAATCATTTTAAAATACCTTGATGGTAATTTATAAAAAAACATTTTGTAAATAGACGCAGTAGTAATGATTAATTTTGAAAATATCTATTTAAAATTATTTTTTTAGGGTTTTTCGCGTTGCATGCTCAGATTGCATTAAGCTTGCAGTGGAATGTTTTGAAATTCGAAATGTTTACAACAATCGAATCTATGTTGTGTGTTTCGACTCAAAAATTATTTAGGTGATTCAGGAATTGTACTTTGAGAACCATTAGTTGAAGATATTTTGTGTTTAATACACAAATTTCAACTATGGGGTTTTGGAATATCATTTTGGTGGGTGTCTGATCACTACAGAATACTCGGAGTCAGTTACGATCAATATAAGTATGGCGACATCTACAAGTAATTGCCATGGCATCTGATTATCCATGTATAAAAAACATGCATTATTCTGTGCGTGGAAGATGATGGTAATTTGTGAACCATAAGAAGCTGAGGAAAATAAAGGCCAAGGATTAGTCCGTCAATGCAGGAAGTGGTGGCAGTTTGTCTTCGCTTCGGAACTAGGTATTGTATGGGTCATTGATGTGGCACTAAAACCCGTCATATTTGAGGTGATATATTTTCACAATCAGGCGTATACTGTTTGAATGTGTTGGTTTGACACGGTACATTAGCCATGTTATTGTATTTTGCGTAGCCTTAATATATAATTAAATTAGAGTTGCGTTCTGAGTTGGCAGTAGGATACATTTACCGAAATCGTCGTCCTCATTGAATAAAAAAGTAAGTTCTATTGTAGGCAAATTTGAAATATTATTATATGTCGAAATGTTTATATTGTGAAACTACTAGGTCAAGTTGAAGATGGAATAAAATAATATAAATCTAATAGTTTTTTCTTTTTATAATTTTTCAATTGTTGTTAGTTTTAATAATTAGTGTTAGTTTAATGCGATTTTATTATTTTTTTTAACAATTACTGGATACTTTATTATTTCTTTCTTTTAATTTTTCAATTTCGTTTGACTTATTTTTAACATTTAAATATTAACTGTTAGTCTATTTTTATTAGTTTTTAGTTTTAATTACCTGCTTTTAGCTCTTAGTTTTAAATATTGGTATTGGTTATGGTGGCCTAATTCGGTTATTAGCCAGGTAAAAGACTATTTATTAAATTTGGCCAAAGATTTTTCAAAGTCAATAGTAAATATTTCTTGAATTTTTGTTGTCGAAGAGCATTTAACAATTTTCCATTTTCACTGATGGAATGCCTAATTTTATTATTAGATTCAATGGTTTAAAAAAATATTTTTAATAACAAAAGCTACGGTTAAAAATTAGGTAAATATCAAACACATAAATCAAGACTGTTCCAAAATTCGTCGGCTGTAGGCCTACAGCTTCCCTCTCACTATTATGCTGCCAACCACATTGTTCTGCGGTACTACACACGCATAATGCGATCCCATAACTCAGGTGCTCAACACATTGCGTATTTTATGCCTCACTCTGATACTGATGGATTAATTTAGAGCCTTAGAGCTCATACGGAGATTACCAAGAAATAATTATTTATGTAAACAGAAATTACAAATCACGTTTTCAAAAAGAACTGACCAATGTAACATAACGTTTCTAGATCTTGTGGATTATTAATACGACCATGAGGCTGCCTAAAAAGGTTGTCATATTATTTTATTAGGCTATTCATAGATTTTACTGTTGAATTTAATTAGTAATGAAAGTACTTACAAATTCGATACAAAAATGTTTGATTCATGAATATATTGGACAGTGAATGACATGAAATGTTGATCGATTTATCTCAACATAGACCCTTCCTATAATTTTTACAGTTATATAAACCGTGTTCTACGTTTTTTGTTTTAAATGTTACATTATCTTCATATATGTTAAAATGCAATAGTCGAAACGCAAAATCTATTTAAAATTGTAAAATAATATGAATATGTATGGCATTATGTGTCTGTAAATCTAAGAGACATTATTTTATACTTGCTAGTTTATAACGATTATTATTGCATTGTTACCCGGTTCTAATCTATTATCAAATTTTCCAGTTCTCTAGTCAGAAAATTAAATTGGATTCAATTATTCAGAAAATAGAAAAATTTAAAAAAAAATCTATTGTTTTCCTAACCCTATAGGCGGATGACTTGTTCTCACTTAAAATAGGTTTTAGAAGTTACATTTATTTGGTTACAAAATAAGCTATTTTGTGTGTGCATAGGAACAAGAGTAGCCTGTGAAGACATAAAACAGGAAAACCACTGTGTGACTCTTAAAACATGAAAGTTTATTTATTCTATCAGAAAATGTGAGGAATGGTCACAATGAAAACTGGTGAATGTTAGAAAGAGGGACGGTTGTATTCGGAAGTTCTGTTTATTATAAAGTTAAATAAGGTAATTTTATAAAATCAACCAACATTATAAATACTTTAAAAACAATGATCAATCCAACTTTTTGAGTAACGTCATTCTTACTTATTTATTTTGTAAAACCTTTCTACTGTGATTTCTGTACCACTAGTCCTATTTGGTACTGTAATCTTTCTACTGTGATTTCTGTACCACTAGTCCTATTTGGTACTGTAACCTTTCTACTGTGATTTCTGTACCACTAGTCCTATTTGGTACTGTAATCTTTCTACTGTGATTTCTGTACCACTAGTCCTATTTGGTACTGTAACCTTTCTCTTCGGAAAAAGTGTACAATTTTATCATAAATACATTCATTTTACAATATGTGCTGGTTTGCTTCCTAACAAAGTAAGAGTTAGGTTCATCAGGCGATTAAAGCAAAATAAATATTAATTTAACATAAAAAAACAACAAAAAGAGTTACAAACAAGTAAAAAAACCAGCAATAAGTAAGATTTATAAAACGGATTCAAATCTGTTTTGAATTATATAAACAGTATATATATAATAATAATAATAAATTTAAAATATTTCAAAAACAAGAATACTTTTAATGAATATATTTATTCAAAGCTTTTCGCCGATAAAATAGTACCAGCATCTTCAGGAAAATAATTATCTAATAGAATATTTTTACAAAATTAAATCATATGAGCTACAAACGACCATATGTTTATAAGTATTGCACTTTATGTAATTTTTTCTATAACATCAATGACCTTATAAATAGTTTGGTGCCATCATCTCACTTGAATTTGTTCATCAATTAATTTGTCTTTAACTTTATGCTTAAGAATGTCCAATGTTTCAAATATATTAATTTTTAATCCTTTATTTAATTCTTTTATTAATTTCATATGTTCTATTTCCGGAAACTCGTGTCCATTATTAATACAATGCGTAGCTAAATTTGATTTGTATATGTTTGGTTTGATATAAGCTTTTAAATGTTTTTTGTGTCTTTCATTTAATTTCTTTTTTGTTTGTCGTTCATATAATGTATTACAAGTTTGACATTTTATATTATATACTCCATTTCTTTCGTGCATATTATTTTGATTTTTGTTATTGTTTATTAAATTTTTAATTTTGTTATCAGTTTTATATGTAATTTGTAAATTTGTTTCTTTAAATAATCTTGTAATTTTATTTATTTCGTTACCAGTGAATGTAAAAGTTGTCCAAATATTTTCTGTCTTATTAGGTATTATTTGATTTGTCTGCGTTGGTTTTCTATATATATTATATTCCAATGATTCATTATTTCTAGTAATTGTAATATCTAAATAATTTAGTTTATATTTTGATTCAAATTCATGAGTAAATTTTATATTTTCGTGTATATTATTTATACATTTAATTATTTTGTAAATATATAAAAAAATTATTATTTGATATGTATAATCCATCATCTACATATCTAAACCAGTGTCCATTTTGATCATATGTTTTAATAATCTTATCTATTTCAATGTCTATTTTTTGTAAAAATATTTCCGATAATATGCTGGACATTGGAGAGCCCATTGGACATTGGATTAATCCATCCTTTTGTTTATAAATTTTATTATTATATGAAATTAATTTTGATTTAATATGATTTTTAATGTATTTATTATTTCTTGTGTTAATGTGTTATCTTTTTCAAATGTACCTATATTATTTTTTATTATTTCGAGTGTTTTCATTATAGGTATGTTATTATACATGTTAGCAACATCAAATGATATTAATTTTGTATTATTATCAATTTTAATATCTTTTAATTTTTCAATAAGCTCAATTGAGTTTTTTATATTATGAGTATTATTTTATTTTAGCTTATCTTTAAGTAATAAAGCCAAATATTTTGAAATTTTATAAGAAGGAGCAGTTGTAAAATTAACTAATGGCCTAATTGGTTTATCTTCTTTGTGTAACTTAATTAGTCCATTTAATCTTGGAATTTTAGGATTATCATTTATGTAATTATAAGTATATTTTTGATTAAATAATTTGAATGATGTTTTTATTATATTTTTTATTTCATTTTGATATTTGTCTGTGGGATCTTTATTTATTTCTGTATATTGTTTTTAGATATATAATTTTCAGTTTTATTTATATGTTCTTGTTTATCAATAATAACTACAGCATTACCTTTATTAGCCTTTGTCATAATAAGATTATTAGGTTGTAATTTTTGTTTAATTTGATGAATTTGCGAGTATTGTTTTACGTGTGTATGATTAGTTTTCTTATTTTTAATTAACTTTATTATTTAATGTGATGTTTTTATTCGCATATTTTCTTGTTCCTCTACTTTTAATTTATTGATCGCTAATTCAGTATCTATTATTATTGTATCAATATTTCTTTTCATATCTTTTTTAAAGTTGATTTTATTATTGTTTTCTAAAATTTTTATTTCATTTTGGCTGAATTTTGTATTTGTTAAATTAACAAAATTTAGGTGAAACGTATGATGTTGTATCATTACTTCATTATTTTTATCTTTGTTCATTTTTAATATATCTAGTTTTTTGGTTAGAGTGTTCATTTTTCTTTGTCTATATTTAAACTAAAAGATATTAATTTTAATAAATTTTTCTTCCCATTTTGTTTTATTCATAAAAAATGCTAGTTTTAAATGTAATTTATAAATTTCAAAAGTTATTTTATTTTGCTTCTTATATAAAAATTTGATTTCATTTCTAACCCACAGAATGTCTGCTTGTTTACATGTTTTTTGTGCTACATTACTTTTATTTTTAATATTAATTCGTGCATATTTAGGAACAATATTATTAATAATACATGGTTTGTTAAAACATATATTACAATTAGTTTTCATTAATTGAATTTTACGTTTCTGATATAAATTTAAATCTTTTGTTAAAGATGGATTACTAATAGAACTAACCTCTGTAGAGCACATATTGTGCTCATATATATATATATATATATATATATATATATATATATATATATATATAGCACATGTTTATTTTAATAAATGTTTTAAAAATGCCTTTTCTAAATTGTTGTAAACTTTAAATTTTTGAATTCGAGTTCCGAACACATTTGATTAGCATATAGATTACATCCACGTTAGGCCGGGGCGGAGCTAAAGATTTCACAAACAATTAGATGTGAGAAGATAAAAGGTACGTTGAAACGTCCTTATTACTCGTATTTCAGATTGCGTCTGGATAGCTAGGGCAATACTGTACTGCATGCGCATAAAAAGAAACCTTCCAAGGACACTTAGAGTGAATAAAGTGAATACTCTCCAAACACTCTTTTAATTTTACAAATATACCTTTCACATAAAAATATAGAAATGCTTACATAGGCTACATTTTTAAGCGTTTGAACCAGCCAAAAGAACCGTATACAATCAATTCTATCTTAGATATGGTAGTTTATTAAATAATGGTAAGAAGAATTAGTGGGGATATACAAGCAATGGCCAGAATTATGAGTGACTGAGCTTATTTATGTAATAATATTACTCTCACGTAATTATTGCAGAGGTTTTGGTTAAATTATCAGGACAGCGGGTACACAACTCTATTCTCCTCGATTTAGCGCAGGCCCACTTCAGGTAAACCCCCTATTGACGCTAGGCCATATATTACCAGTATCAGAGGATCATTAAATCCATCCCTTAGTCTTACCTAATTCCTCCTACCCTTCGTTATTTTCCTTCTTATACATAGTTGTAACGGGTGTCACCCTCGTATGACCTAAAAGGTAGTAGGTTTGGTATTACCGTCAAACAGCCAGTAAAGTAAACTAGGTAAAACAGTTAGTTTCAATGGTTGCCGCGGGAGAGCAGAAATCAGTAGCGAACCGTTTATAAACAGCTGATCGTCACAAACCTAAACTGCCGGTCCTTTTTAAAATTAAAATCAAGTCAATTTTGAGTCGCATAACGAGAGTCTAACCGAAAGATGTCGTCAAGTTACCAGGGAGGGGAAGCCTGTATAGCTGGTGACTGAGGGGATCTGACGCCGCTCCAAGGAATCCAGCTATCATGGAGGTAACCTTAGTCATTACAGACCACAGCACCAGGTAAATATTTTAAATCTTTTAAATTTACATCTATATTATATTTTATTATTATTTATTTAATTTGATTTATTTTATATATTATAATATATATATATATATATATATATATATATATATATATATATATATATATATATATATATATATATATACTATATTGTAAGTATGCAAACCATCCACGGCCCGAGTAATGTTATTTTTAAAATTCCTTTTATTGGGAGGAGGGACCCATCTAAATTCTATTTTGAGGAACAATATTTTGATGAGCGATTATACTTTTATCATCTACCAACAGTCTTTATGTCGATAACGATCCTACCTTATAATGTGTTCAAAATAACCTTACTTTAAACTTGACTTATATTCAAATCTTTTTCTATTCCTTGTAGGCGATCATAGTAAAACTGTGTGTTATGGTCTATGTGGAATCGCATAAAATATACAAATAGAGATATATTCAATTTAACGCTACAGAGATAGAAGACAAGTAGTCTTACAAAAGTATAATGTTATTATAAAAAGAGATTAACTAGTATAACACTGAATATGTTTAATGCCTGGTCGTTGAAGGTTTTTAATAAATATTGTTGAATATTTTGCAATTACAATGTAAGAACGCTTAATACGAAATGTTTGTGTTTAGAGGGTATTTTGTGTATTTATATAGTTTGATTATAGCTACATAAATCAACTGTAGCGTGATAATTAATTTAAATAAATAAAACCTCTATACCAAAAATAACCTTTTCATTTATTTATCACCTTATGCACATTTCGATTGCGTAGCAATCATCCTCAAAGGCAATTTACAAAAAAAACTACATTTAAAACAACTTGTTTTAAAAATGATTTAAAAACTTGTTTTAAATGTAGTTTGTTTTGTGTTACCTTTGAGGATGATTGTTGTTAATCGAAATGTACATAAGTTATTAAATAAATAAAAAGTTATTTTAATAAAAGAGGTTTTATTTATTTAAACGTTTACTATCGTTTGTTCTAAAACAGTGATTCCAACTTCATTATACAATTGCCACACATCCTTCATAAGCGTTAAAAGTAAAACTCTCAGATCGTCTTTAAAGTACAACAACAAAGTAATACAAAATGGAAATAGATCTTGCAATTAACAAGATTATAAGAATCCCTTCTTTATAAAAAACCCTCTGGCGGTTTGAGTCTTGATTAAAAAGGGAATCTGATGGAACAGAATCGAGGCAAAACAAGCTCATCCAGCTTTAATACACAGATTAAACATTTCTCTGCGCTCGAACGTGCCCTAACATCTAAAGCTCCATGAATCCTCAGGGTATTTCTTTACGGTGTAATTTACCTAACTCATGAGCAATTCCAGATCGGAGCACAGGCATAAATAGCTTGCATCCCTTTAGCCTTATACAAAGACATAGTCTACGTTACTTTTGAAATGTCGTTGAAGTTTTTAGATCATATAATAAACAATTTTTCAAATAAAAAATATATTTTTAATATCACGTATTAAAACAATAAAATATATGATTCATATATATATATATATATATATATATATATATATATATATATATATATATATATATATATATATATATATATAAATAAGGTTCTTAATTTCATTCGGCTTCTTTCAATGTTTTAGTAAAATGGGAATTTTAATAGTGAACTTTATTAGATAAGAAAATACTTATAAAATTTGAAACAATTGGTCTTGTAAAAAATATTAAAGACTCAAGTAAGGCAAAACTAAAAAATATAAAATAATTATTACTTTTATAAATATACAATAATCCATGCTCTTTCATATCCTCATGCAGATTGTCAATATATTTTAATAATAACTGAACTTTAACAGATTTTATTTGTGAATTTTATTAGATACGAAAATACTTATAAAAGTTGAAAAAAGTGGGCCTTGTAAAAAATATTAAATACTCAAGTATGGCAAAACTAAAAATTGTAAAATAATTATTACATCTATAAATACACAATAATCCATTCTCATTCATATCCGCATTCAGATTGTCAATATATTGTAATAACAACTGAACTTTAACAGATTTTATTGGTGCATTTTATTAGATACGAAAATGAATACATCTAATTCAAAGCAAAAACCTGGGGATACACAAAGTAATGCATTGTAAAAACTGTATGGAGTAGCTGTATTTATTTATCAATTATCTATAAATGTCCCACTTGTTTTTTTGTGTTGAATTTTATAAGAATTTTCATATCTAATAAAATTCATTATTAAAATATACATGGTATTAAAAAAACCAGAACAATCTATATGGTCATCATAATATAATGTATCACCTTATGTAGAAAATATTGCTACATCTGTACGGATGTAGAAAATATTACTCGAATTTTTTTAAAAATGATTCTTAAACATATTTTTTTACTAATGTGGTAGTTTTACGCTTTATATCAGGTATGACTATTTTTAAATATTAAAACGTAATATCTTTCTACTAATACATTCATCGAATTAAACTATAGATACTTAGGAAGTGCGTGAAGGTCAATAATAATATTTGTTTCATAAAAAGTCTTGGTATCGTTAAAAAAAACTTCGAAAAAATAGTGAATATTCAGTAATATTTTCATTAAATCAAATATTGTCGGGTACTGGATATTTCAAAAATGAAATATGTATGGTCAACATCCAAAAATGTTAACAATTTAAATATTGTTGAGTAATGAATTTGAAATTCATCCTAAATAAATAATTATAGACATAATTTGAAAAAAATATAAAATTATATATTTATAAAGCTATGTTCAAAATATAGAAATATAAAAAAGTAAAGTAATATATAAATATTCTTACTAAACTCCAAAACAAAAATATATAATGAACATTTCATTTGGTAAAAATCAATATATAATAAAGTAGTGTTATTAGACCAAATGATTACAATACAACTTAAACTCTCTTCTTCTCACTCCTGCTTCAGGGCCAGGATTAGTTTGTTGTCACACTGAAATGAATTAATTCAAAACACCTCTTAGTGTTTCCTGGAGTCCATTGTAACTAATAATAAAATAAACTCTGATTAAAGTGTAAGTGTGAAAATGAGAGTAAAGAAATTAAATGATTATATTGGGCATCAAGTGCCGACTTGCTATTATACTGTAACCTCCTGTTAGGTAACCCGAAATATATTTATACTATTTAGTTAGTATTAATTTTTTTAAGAGCTCTTATGTACTTAGCAATATAATTACTGTCCCACCAAAATTATGTTTTACAAAATCGTTTATCAATATAGCATATTATAGCATACAAATAAACATGTAATATAAATAAAAATACAAAAAAATATTACAAAAATGTTTTAACATAAATGTTAGAATAGAATATTTTCGAGTTGTGTAGTTTGGTGTCGGAATCGAACAAAGGGAAATGCTCCCTACGTACAGGTTTTTGTTAAGAAGAAAGCAAGGGTTACGTCTGCTCCGTCTTCACGTTGTCCTTGTCAGACGACAGTTCTTTAGCTAATGGTAAAGGAACTGAACGAAAATCAGGTTCGCTTTTTATTTCACTTTCACTCGTGTGATCACTAACAACAATTGAAATCATTTTTGACAATGTCGAATTCATTGTTGATAAATTCTCAGTTTCCTTGTCATCCATGTTAAAACTCCAACAATTATTTTTTGGAGGAGTATGCGACACTAAAATCACGAAATAGCATAAAAGAGGTCTATAACTGGCCTTGTCTTAAGGTCAGCTGACGTTTGGTGTACAAGACGCAAATATTGCACCTAGGAGCCACTGTACTAACAGTAAGAACCAAATATTGTCGGTTAGAGAAAAAATGACGATAGCATTTAACGAATAAAAGTATCATGTGATAAAAAAAAATGATAAACTTTGTGGGAAGTCACTTATGGTTTTGAAACATGGAAGATACAATAAAGGGAAATAAACACAAGTAGAACCATTTACAAAATGGATTTATCAAACAATGGAATGCGAACATTTGAAAGATAAAATGGGAAATATGAATTTGAGAGAATGTGTGTTAAAAAGTTTATAAAACATATACCTAATGCTTCTATTTAACAAAATCCTCAAACATATCCGTTACGTGTTTCCCATGGTAATGTAGCTTTAAAGTAACCACTTAAGATAAGTTTAACTAGACAAAAAATAGTTTCTTAACGTGAAGTAGACACATACTTTATTAGAATTAGGCAATTCATTTGCTTCAATAACAGTTTGTGTTCGTTAGAAAACTTATTAACTTTTCCATCCTAATCTCTTCTAACCAGATAATTTTAAGCTCTTTTTAATATAACTATAATAAAATTAAATTAGAAAAAATACATTGATAAATGAAAGTAGGTATTTGCCATTATTTACTATTACTGGGAGGAATATAACAAAAAACTAAAAATATTATTATTTTAAAACTATTTAGACTTAAATTGGATTTATGAAAACACAACGCTTACAAATAAATTGACTTTTCCATCATGAATAACTACATGAAACACGCGATTGAGCGTTGAGAATGGCTGTAATTATTAGAATTTGTAGACAATCATTTTAATTTTATGGCTTTGTCTATGTGAAAACATTTCAAGCAAAGCTAACAATGGACGCTCGTTTTAAAGCCCAGATTGTTTACAAAGAACGTGATGTCAGCTGGTTTGAGTTCCACTGCATTTTAAACCGTACACTAATTAAAAGGCTTTTTTAAATAAATATTCAGAAACTCAGTAGCGATGTCCAACACAAACTTTCTACCAAATCATGTGAATGTAGAACAGATTATGGTAATCTGATAGCAGATACAATAAGTAAGTTTATTATTATTAAATGATTCTGCAACGAATTAATTAAAGACGTCCTGTTTTTTTTTCTATATGCCATCTGGATTGACAAGGACAACATAAAGTCGAAGCAGACGTAATCCTCACTTTCTTCATAACAAAAACCTGTACGTAGGGAGCATTTGCCTTTTTCCGACTCTGACACCAAACTACACAACTCGAAAATAATCTATTCTAACATTTATGTTCAAACATTTTTGTAATATTATTTTGTATTTTTACTTATATTATATGTTTATTTGTATGCTACGTAGTAATAATATGCTATATTGATAAACGATTTTATAAAACATAATTTTGCTGGGACAGTAATTATATTGCTAAGTACATAAGAGTTCTTAAAAAATTAATACACACTAATTAAATAGTTTAAATATATTTCGGGTTACCTAACAAGAGGTTACAGTATAATAGCAAGTCAGCAGTTAAGGCCCCAATATAATCATTTAATTTCTTTACTCTCATTTTCACACTTACACTTTGATCAGAGATTATTTTATTATTAGTCACAATGGACTCCAGGAAACACTAAAAGGTTTTTTGAATTCATTCATTTCAATGTGACGACAACTTCTTGCAACTTGTTTCCATCTCCTGAAAGTTGTTACTCCTTAACTAATTGCAAAGAGGCAGTTGATAAAGAATCTCACATCTGTTGGAGAAAGAAATGGAGAGAATGCAATACTGGGCGCGAATATTATTCATTACAAAAACAACCTAATGATCCAAAGATCTTCAAGTCATTATCACGTTCAGTGGCATCTTTTGCGGCACGAGCTCGTATGGGACACATTGTCACCAATACATATTTGAAAAGGTTTCATATTACTAACGACTCTATCTGTGGAGTGTGCAAGCAAGAAGAGGAAACATTAGAGCACATACTTTTGAAGTGTCCTGTAACAGCAGCAACAAGGAGTCCCTTGATAAAGCAACTAGGACGGGAATGTACCCTGGACAGAATCTTGAAAGAAAGTTGTTTCTGGCCATTGGCAGAGTGTGTGTATAGGAGACATCGAGCCATCGAGGCCAACCTTGGAAGCTCGTAATAAGAAGTAAGAAGTAAGTAATGTGACGACAAGCTAATCCTGCCCCTGAAGCAGGAGTGAGAAGAAGAGAAGTTAAGTTGTATTATAATCATTTGGTCTAATAACACTACTTTATTATATATTGATTTTTACCAAATGAAATGTTCATTATATATTTTTGTTTTGGAGTTTAGTAAGAATATTTATATATTATTTTACATTTTTATATTTCTATATTTTTAACATAGCTTTATACATATATAATTAATCACTTAAACAATAGTTTATGACTATCCGAACTTTATATTTAGTAAATTTGTTAAAACTTACTGAGACAGAACGTTTTCGATCGCTATGTGCCGATCTTAATCAGTTACTAATAAGATTCACCGAACGTAATGGACTATAAAATTCAAGAAATATATAATATTATATTTTTTTTCATATTATGTCTATAATTATTTCAAATTGATTATTCAACAAAATTTCAATTGTTAACATGTTTGGATGTTGGCAGTGCATATTTCAGTTTTGAAATATCCAGGACCCGACTATATTTGCTTTAATGAAAATGTTACTGAATATTGAGTTCAGAATATGAAGTTTTTTTTTAACGATCCCAAGACTTTTTTATGAAACAAATATTATTATTGACCTTCACGCACTTCCTAAGTATCTATAGTTTAATTGGGTGAATGTATTAGCAGAAAGATATTACGTTTTAATATTTAAAAATAGTCATACCCGATATAAAGCGTAAAACTACCACATTAGTAAAAATTATGTTTAAAAATCTTTCCGTTATTTTTCTATTGTTTTAATGGCTAATAAGCATCTTCGTTGGTGATTGGAATCCGTCGGCGTGAGTTTATTCCGTTCCTTCGATTGGCTCACACTGTCCTTACATATTTCTTCTACAATTTTTCAATTACATACTTTTTATCCATCCACTTAAGTTAAAATTTATTTTTCGAAACTTGATGATTCTTATTGTTCAAACAGTTTCTTTAAATAATAATTCTTTAATCAAATTTAATGAATTAATTTTAGTTTTATATGGGCGAAAAACGTTTCACAAAAAAGTCAAGGAATGCAATATGGTTATACCGCCCCCCCCCCTGGTTGAAAATAAGTGATAATATGATGTAGCTGATTTTATGTTATAGGTTATGTGGTAGAACAGCTGATTTTACAGATAGGTTATGGTACTTTATTTGTATTAATTGTAATTATTTTTGTATAAATTTGTATTTGTTGACATAAGTATAATTTACTTTAAAATATTTTGTTTAGATTATTTGTATGGGATTAACTCAAATAGAGAAAATTTAAAAACTTTTACCCTAATAGTGTATTAGGGAATAAGAAATGTATTGTTAGTTTACTCAACCCCTTTAGTAGGTACTTAAGTACAATGTTTTGTCCACTTATCTATAAGAGTATCAGTTATCCTTGCCTCTGAAATGCAGGTTTGGAAGTAACATCAACTTAAAATTCCTTTAGAGATTTAATACAAGTTCATCCTTTTATCTTTGAAGATGCCCAGCGTGTAATCTTGCCCAGCTTAAATATCTTTATATTATTCACAAGTTTTAGCCTGCTCTCAGGAATAGCATCGATTCCTTATGCAATTGACTTTTTAAAGGCCCTGGTGTTTTCTTCAGACTTTTCACATTAGTTAGAATACCAAACGTTTCTTATAAATTTTGTTAAAAGATGTTTCCGCTAAAACCATACCCAAATTATCTCTAAATAAGATTACTGTGTAACTGAAATGTAATGATATGCAATTACTAAATTAATTTCTTCTCGTTTTAGTATTTGGGGTGTTATTATTAGCTCATATTAAATGCAGATATTTCAAATACTAACAGTATTTCTGTTACTAAATGTCTAATTTACCTGTTAATTCTAAGTAATTTTAAAAAAAGTTTTTAATTCTTGAAATATCTATTATTTGATTTTTGATGTTTCTCGATTATACAGTTTTAATTGCTAATTGTATAATTATTTTGATAAAAATTAATCAGTTAGTAATGCAGTGGAATAAGTTGAGTAGTTCAGATCCTCAAGCCCTTTAAATTCAACTATTAGAAGAGGATTCAAATTTCTAATCCAAGATATGTTAAGGATAAAGTAAAATATTTGAGACTACAATAATAAAAGCGTCACTCATTTCATCGTGTACATAGTTTTATTATTGTATAGAAAGACACGACTAAAGGTAATTAAGGACGACAATGTTATAAAACCGTCTGCACTAAAGAAGTAAAAGCAGGTCTATACGAGATCAGTCCATTGTGCAGTTTACATTCACATCCAGTATATTAAAGGTATGCTTTATGTATGAGCTGTTTGCTCTGTTCTGACGTGACTGGGATTGCTTAGACGTTTGTGAATTTTCTTCAATCATATTGTCTCTTTCAATTTTAGTATTTACAAGGAAAATGTAAAATATTTATTTACTTTGTTTTTAGTATATATTTATATATGTATATGTATGTATATATGAATATATATATATATATATAAGCTGATACGTATTCCTTAACGGATGGAAAAATACGATGAATAGTTATAATGTGGAGTACATTCGTTCATTATGAGGTTCATAAAATCGCAGTTTTGACGTTTCGCTACGATCTCATCTAGCACTGACGAGGTGAACCCAACAACAGTTGAAGAGCGAGTCCTGGTAAGTTCACCTCGTCAATGCTAGATGAGATTCTTGCGAAACATCAGAACTGCAATTTTATGCACTGGTGAATGAATTAATGTACTCCAGATAATAACTATTATTCATATATATATATATATATATATATATATAAATACACTAATGAGTGTAATAGTGTGTGTGTGTTTATGAGTGTGTGTGTGTGTGTGCGTCTGTCTGTCTAAGTTATTCTAATATACTCCTAGGGTAATATATAAAAGTATTTCAAATTTTTAGCTTCTTATTAAATGAATACATACAATATACTTTCAAGAAAATGTGAAACGTTCAAATTTTACTTATTGTATCAAGTAGATAAAGTCTAAGCAATTTTATTCCTATTCGTCTTCAATACCTTTTGAAGGAAACAAAATTTTTCATTGATTCGGTTAAAGAAAAAAATTGAGTGATATCTTTGTCCATTGTAATTAAATTATCATTGTCCTTAGATCTTATAGTTTATGATTTTCCATCTATTCGATTTGGTTTGTTATAGGAGTTTATTTTATAACATGATGATTGAAGACATAGATCGACTATTTTGATTTTTGAAAGACGATTTTGGGAGTATCTTATCTTGGCACAAATGTTTTAATATAAATCTCTAATTTATCTGAGCTCAAATAATTTATTTTTATTTCGTACAAGGAACAGTTATAACTGTCTTTGGTTTACAGAAAACACATTACACGTTACTGGTAAATAAATAGTCGTAAACGAATTTGTAAATACAATTAATTAAACAAAAATACCTGTCTCAACATTAAGTATTCATAAACTAATTATATCAAGTTTATTAAACCAAGAATACTGTCATAACATTTCATTTATTACGTATGTTTGTTTGATTATTTATACTGTGCTGCATTTATTGTAAAAATATTCATGAATAAATATTTTCAAAAATAAGTAAGTCAGTTGAAATACATAATATTGGTAATATATAATAAATTAGTATTATATAACTACTAAAACCTAATCTCAAGAAAACTCACTGTAATAAATACAAGTTAGAATAAAATAACAAGTTTTGTGTGAATAAATTATGTTAATATATTTACCTGCACTCCCCCCCCACCCCTTCGTACTAGAGCTGGATCACCACACCACCACCGCCACAGCTTCTAACGCTCATCAAGCACTGTAATGCGCTAAAAACAATTATTATTCTTTATAATAAATAAATAAAACATACATATTATCCACTCTCACTTATATCATTTAACAATATTCCTTAGATATTTTTTAAAAGCAGGACGTTTTTACCTCTAACTCCATTCATTCATTTTAATTAGAGGAGAAAGCGTGAAAATATTACTTTAAATAGCCAAAATAATAATAATAATAACATTAAATAAATAAATATATAGACATATATATATATATATATATATATATATATATATATATATATATATATATATATGTGTGTGTGTGTGTGTGTGTGTGTGTTATAAATGATACAAAAGTTTGTTTCCCTCTGAGTGTGATTTCAAATCCGAACGATTTAAGAGTAGTAATATTTACATACTGCAATCACTCATTGTCATTGAGCCGGGAAGTAAAATAATGCGAGACTATAAATCCAAAGCTAACAGAACGGAAGTTGACGTAAACCGGAAGAAGAAAGCGATTCGCCGGAAATTACTGCCGACTCGAAAAGTATTTTCTTGTTCCGTTAGGTTTTGAGTCTGCAACAATAAAGTTATTCATTTTATTTGTCGTACTGAGTGATTACATTTATAGCATCCTAAACGTGCCTGAACGTTAAACGCAAATAATATAACCTACGTGATGTTTATTAAAACTTTGCTTACTGTACTTTTAACATTCACTAAACGATAAAAGGTATTTATTTACAGGGTTTTCTATGTCGTTGGAGTTAGTAAAACTATTTTAGGGAAAGGTACATTTTGATTAAACTTGAAAAACAATGTCTACTTATAAAATCAACTTCACAGTTTGCAAAAAGGTTCGATAGATTTATTTAAATAGCATTGTACTATACTATTTTAGCACACAACTTGCTCCCTTTTTAAAAACTCTTGTGATATCACATCATAGAAACATTAATTGTAGAATATATATACATATTATTACCAGGCCATGGACGTGAGTATATTTCTGTTAAATTGGGTTGTTGTGTTTATAAAAAATTTAGAAACGACATACAATCAACCCTGGCTTGAAACTCGCCACTTCAAGCGTTTATTTTAAAGTTTACATTGTTTAGAGAAATATATGTACTGTTTTCTTTAAGTTTACGAACACGTTAATATTATACTTATGCCCGTAAAACTTTGTATTGTTAATTGTTATTTTCCTTACAGTCATTATTTCATCATCAATAGCATACGATTTCTTCCTTTAAATTCGTAGAGATTAATTTCACCCTATTTTCAAAAAATCAGCTCTGTAATAAAGCTTGCCAGGTAGTTTACTGTGCAGCACAAAGTAACACCCAATGGCCTCAATGAAATATTCCCATCAAAGTCCAGTTTCCAAAGTCAACATCGTTGTACTAAGAGCCACGCTGCAGGATGTATAAGCCACTCACTACGCTAAAGCGAGGGAAAATATTTTATGACGCAGTAATTTGACGGCGTAATTTAGTTATTTTTAGTTTAATAATATAAAAACGATCATCAATGTAATAAATAATTTATTTTCTCATTTCTCCTCAATTTTAACCTCACGTTTGTTAAATATTTCATGTTTTTAGTATTTATACTATTGGCCGATGGTGAATTTGTTGTTAAAAACGCGAATGAGAAGTAACTTATTGATTTTGAGTTTTCATTTACTTATACTTGCTCACAATATATCTAAAAATGTCCTTAATTGTATTTCAATTTGAATTTGTCAACTCCTTCACAACATGCACTCCCATCTCTCTAGCTTTGTGTGCATTATTTCTAGTAGCGCATTTTTATAACTGCCTCTATCGCTTTTTAGACATTCTTTTATCTGTTACAATGAAAATATTGGAAAGAACCCCAATACCACAAAACTAATAAAAAATAACAAATAAAACAAGTTACTTGAGATTAGATTTGGTTCAAGATGGCCGATCGTAATTTGTCGGTCGAGGCCGGAGAAGGGGCGGAGCTTACCTCACGCCTATATATAGCGACCGCGGAGAACGATTGGTATCCTTCCTCTCTTTATCTAACTCCATTTCATCAAGTATTATACACATTTCTACACTCATATGTCACTACACCTACACTACACACATGCTATCACATGTGAAAAATTATTATGTCATGAAATCAGCAAAAGTTATCCTCATTCTCAAACCTCATAAACCACGCAATCAACCCGACAGTTACCGCCCTATCTCCCTTCTCCCAATCATATCCAAGTTATTTGAACGACTACTTCATACTCACATCTTCCCCATTCTGAATGGAGTTATTAGACAGAAGCAATTCGGTTTCCAGAGAGAGCACACCACTACACAGCAGCTGATGCGAGTCACGAATGCTGTAGTGGATGCCTTCAATAAGAGAAAGTCCACCACTGCAGTCTTCCTTGATGTCAGCAAGGCGTTCGACCGTGTCTGGCACCCCGGACTCCTATATAAAATGGCCACCAGTCCCCTTCCTCCTCCCATCGTCTTCCTCCTCAGATCCTACCTCTCCGGCAGGAACTTTACGGTTTCTGTCGAAGGCTGTCTTTCCTCCTTTAGGCCGATCTCTGCTGGAGTGCCACACCGACAAGTCTGAAGCTATATGCTTCACCCGTAAACGTCAACCGCAGACCAAAGCCATCACTCTTGACGGGAGGTCTATTGCTTGGAGGTCTTCAGTCAAATACCTTGGCGTCATCCTCGACAAGCGTCTTTCCTTCACCAAACATGTTAACACCGTCCGTTCAAAAGGTTTAGCCATCCGCTTCAAGCTCTTCCCCCTCCTCTCCCGTCACAGTCCTATCCCCCAAAACGTCAAATACCTCCTTTACCTAATGCTCATCCGTCCCGTCCTCACCTACGCCGCACCTGTCTGGTGGCCACTTAGCACCAACACCTCAAAAAACCGTCTCGAGGCAGTCCAGTCCCGAACTCTAAGATTCATATCAAACTCACCTCTCTTCCTCTCAAACCTCAACATACGCCAATCCTTTCACGCTCCCACCCTGTCCGAATTCACACGTGCCCTGTCCGATAAGCTTTTCGGCACCGCCGAAAGCTCAAAATACCCACATATCCGAGCCCTAAGCGATACGACCGGTCCTCCTCCCATCTTCCGCCCCCGTCCCAAAATCCTACTGGACCCCCCATAACAACAACCTTTAACGCCTTTTCCTCTCTTTATCTAACTCCATTTCATCAAGTATTATACACATTTCTACACTCATATGTCACTACTCCTACACTACACACATGCTATCACATGTGAAAAATTATTATGTCATGTAAAAAAAAAAAAAGAAAGTCAGTCAGCCAGTCCCACATGAATTAAATAAACGTTGTCCCCCAGCATTAAATCCTGATTCGTCCCACCCACTAAAACGTCCTGCCTTGCAGAAACCTCTCCTCAGATCCAGCCCAAACCAAAAAGCCCAGTTCCCATATTCCTACCCGCAGCCAGTGTCGCGTGACAGACGCTGCATAACCTCGGGGGCCACCAAACCCCCTCCTTCTCTGACTGACGATTGGTATCATTCTAGTTTGTAACTTGTTGTGTGCTAGATTGTATTTTGTAATAAGACCCTCTGATGATGATGACATGGTCATCGAAATGTACATAAGGGTTTAATCTTAAATAACTTGTTTTATTTGTTATTTTTGATTATTTTTGTGGTATTGGGGTTCTTTCCAACATTTTCATTGTAATATATTGTAACACTGTGCTCTTGATATTGTGTATTCTTTTATCTGATTTTAAATTGTTATTAATCTTACACGCACACGCACACGCACACGCACACGCACACACACACACGCACAGATACACACACACACACACACACACACACACACACACACACACACACACACAAAGACACACACACACACACACACACACACACACAAAACACACACACACACACACACACACACACACACACACACACATATATATATATATATATATATATATATATATATATATATATATATATATATATATATATATAGACAAGTTAAACAATTGACTTGCTTCACAAATCCTTTACTCAGAACAGTAGACTACCTTTACCTTAGTGAAGCTGTGCTGTTTTTAATAGCTTCTCGTTTATTAGGAGCCTACTATACAATGATTGGACTATATATTTCGTATTACTGCCAGTTAAGTATGTAACCGCTTTATATGCTTTTATTGTATCGATCACAGGGTTGTAGCAGCTTATATAACAAATAAAACAAAACTAATGCTAAAGATTAATAAGAAAATCAAAATCTTATATTCTATTTTAAAAAATGTTGAAGAGCAACGAAATCTAAAAAATAAATTTGAAGATAAAGAAATAAAACACAAAGATGCTCAAATGTTCGAAGACTTGTATTAATAAGTGTAATAAAAAGAATTTGAAAATGAAGCATATAAAAGACGCTACACCCGCACATAATGGTGTGTTCCGTTTATATTAATATTGATTTATAAATAAATAGCCTAAATACTGAGGAGCTATAATATTTAACCTCCTTTTAACTGGAAAAATTAAAGAATTAAGTAAATATGTAATAAAAATATCAAAACTCGTGTTTATTTACATTCTGTATTATTTGTCTTAATTACGTAGCAAGAGTTACGAAGCGAGTTAACAATTCAGTGTCCTCGTTCCCATTCGTTTGGAAATATTCTCAGAATCATCTGAAACTCTTTCCCAGACCTCCGTAATGGTATAATTACGTCCCTGTCTGCACTGTTTTTATTAAGGCTTCGGCTTACATTAATGTTAAATGTTGAAATATTACTGAGAAACGCGTCTTTCAGAACATAAATAGGAAGTAAAAAAGAAAACAGTACTTACTTTTTGTAACAAAACAGCTGTTGCAGCTCCAGTGCATCTGTTTATTTTGTTTTAAATTTATAATTTATTTGATTTGGACATTTTGTATGAGATTTATTTGTACTACATGCCATTGTACTATAATCATAACCTATTAATACAGTCAAGTACATGTTAGGAAATGGGAATGTAAGTTTACTAACTGAAGCATTTAACTAACCGTTTATTTACTTAATTTTTGATAAATTCGTTATTTTCTTTAACTTAGTTAGGTTTAGGAATGGTTAAGATTTTGTTTTAGTTAACTTTTCAATGTTTTATTTGTTTAAATTATTTTTAAAAAATCCATAAATACTATACTAGCTTACCAAATAATTTAAAACAAGCTTTGTAATTAATTAACCTGTAATTAACGTTTTATATTTGTTAGGTTTTATTTCTTTGCATTAACAATTTTTATTTGCTTCATTATAATATTTTTTAAATTAATTTTGTTTTCCATTTAACACTATTTCTGTTTTGACATTAAAATATTTTGTAATTGGTGCATGTTTTTTCAAATATCATCATTTCAATATTGTTTGCCATTTACAAGCTAATAATGACTATTCAATTCCTTCTATTATCTCACACTCTCCTGATATATATCTGGTACAAATTCTCAATAGTTGATAAAATACATCTATTCATCCAATTAAGTTCAAATATATATATTTTGTTACCTATAGTAGACGGCAGGATGTTTTTTTCAAACATCAACACATTAGGAAACAGTTTTTTTTTCAAATATTTATTCATTAATGAAATTTAAAAAAGTTGATATCGCGGTCGGATTCGAATTGATTGACTATAAATTTCAAATCCAGTACTTTGGTACTGAGCCAGCCTCTATAAACTGCCTCACGTTTTCCCTATCAAAAAGATATGAGTTTAGTACGTGAACATCAACAAATCAATTAACTTTCTGACAACATAAGCCGAATGAAAATGCACAATTATCAAGATATGGGATACTGCCATGAAACACTTGTAAAAATAAATTCATTTTTGGTATATATTCATTTATACTTACTAGCTCTTAAACTGGCTTATATGAATATGCAGCATTCCATTGCTATGAAAAATGTAATTGTTCTTTTAATAACAGAGAATTAACAAAAACAAAGCTCACTCTTGTCTTCACTCTTCTATTTATTTTCATATAGGATTGTTATAGTAGGCAGTTTGGTTTATAATCTTTTGAAAACCCTATTTTTCTCTGGTTTATGTTGAGGGATTTTGGACACAATTTTAGTTTTGCACAAAATATTCCAAAGGGATGGATATAAAATTATACACTTCTTACAAAACTACATAATTATTATTATTTATAAACCAAAATATTTTAAGTAACATAAATAGTCACTACAGTGTTTAATTTTGGTGAGAAGTTTTAAGGGGGGCCATTAATAATGTTTCTCAACGTCAGAATTTCATCTAGAACTATTTCAGTACCTATTAGTTTTATTCATGAAGACTCAGTCTTGATAGTGTGAGTAGAATTTGTCAATTTCGGTTTACGCAAGTGACAAGAGTAGATCTCGCCCTAGACTGGCGCGGACCCACCCCTAACTTGGCCGCTACGTAACCTAGGACTATAGGGGTAGTTTTGGATGATGCTCAAGGTCATCCCGACCCTGACCCCAGACCCGGGGGTGGTTTTGACCACGTTCAGGGGGGTAGGGGGTAGTTTTTTCGAAAAAAAAAAAAAAAAAATCGGCCGCTACGTAACCTAGGACTATAGGGGTAGTTTCGGATGATGCGGGCCGACGTCGTGACCCCGACCCTAGCCTTGGGGTTGTTTTTGACCACGTCTAGAGGGGTAGGGGGTAGTTTTTCGAAAAAATTTAACTTCAAGCCACTAACCTAAGCTAGCCAAATTGTATCAAACCTAACCTAACCGAAGTGTAGGGGGTGACCCTAGCTACGTTCAGGACCATACGCGGGGGATGCTCCGGGGGTGGATTGGGGGTGGGGGGTAGTTTTCGAAAAAATTTTGGAAAATCGTGCCTTGACCGATAGGGTATGTCTAGAGTGTATTATTGCGTCGGTAGGGGTAGTTTCACCTAGGGGTAGTTTTTACAAAAAATACGAAATTGCCGAAAATTGATCGGTTGGATCAACAGACAGTACGGGATATGTCTAGAGTCCAATAAGGAACGCTGCGGGGGTGGTTTACCTAGGGGTAGTTTTTACAAAAAATATGAAATTGCCAAAAATCGATCGGTTGGATCAAATGACCGTATATGGTAATGGTAAAGTCTATTATGGAACATTGCGGGGGCGGGTTCACCTATTCTTAGATTGTCAAAAATGATCGGGGTCCTAGGTAAAATCCACCCGGGCATTAGTTAAACCCGCCAAGGTAGAGCCAATATGGAGCACGCTATCGGTTAAAGCCAAACCAAGCCCAGCCACCCGGCAGCTAGGCCTTAGGTAAAGCTAACACGGAGCTAGCCCTCGGGTACGGACATCTCAAGGCCGACCCTTAGGTAAAGTAACCCTGCAATAGCCTGGGTGGTGGGGGTAACTTTTGGAAAGATTTAACGGTTATCTGATGACGTATCAGCGCTTGAGCGAGTCTAGGCAAGTAGTAGGCATACCCTAACTAGAGTGTTCTACCCTAAATAAATTGGCTGATGCAGGGCAAGGGGCAAACCTGTAGAGTTAACACACTATCTTGGAGGTAGACCCACCCAAACCTCAGGCATAGCATCCCTGCAGCGGGGATTTAGCCAACCCAAGGCAGGCCCTTAAGTAAAGCCCCCTGAAGAAAAGGCTTAAGGTAAAGCTACCTTGGAGCCTGGTCTTAGGTAAAGCCTCTTTGGAGGTAGACTTTAAGTAAAGCTACCCAAGAGTCCGGCCAGGCTGGTTGCTATATCAATTACAACCTATCGACCAAGACAAATACCTCCACCAAGTCCTAGGTAAAGCCATCCGGGTGTCAGACCATAGGTAAAGTAACCGAGGAGTTGGGCCTGAGGTAAAGCCAGCTAGGCCTTAGGTAAAGCTACCACTGAGGCAGACCATCGGTAAAGCCACCCAGGACATAGGAATAGTCTATACGGAGCATGGCCTCAGGTAAAAGCCATCCCGAAGACAGCCGATAGGTAAAGTAACCTCGGAATCTTACATTAAGTGAGGGTGGTTATCAAATGAAATTACCAAAAATGATCGACTACATCAAACGACCAACATTCCAACTAAACACTAATTGTAACCGACCAACCGAGCGCAAATAGTCAACAAGTTGAATCGACCAATCACAACGCGGGGGCCCGGTGGGCTTACGCAAACGGTCGCGGTAAGACGTGAAACCCCATATACCATGTTAAACCAATATATATGATAGTCCACATAATGTGTTAAACAAACATGCAGGCCTAGATACATACTATGCTAGGCCAACATACAAGGGCCTACCATGTCTGTAAACCACAGCCCAAACCCCGTATGACCTGAGCTATTTTCACCTCTTCTATCAGGTTGATCCCGGCAACCGTCTAATATGGGAGGTACTATAGGGTACATCTACCAATGCATAACCTATCAAGCCCACGTAAAGATTTATGACGTATCGGCGAACGAGCGACTCAGGTATTAGACCCACCCTAACTAGAGGGGGCAAGGGTTATGATTGTCAAAATTGTCTATGCTACAAAATAATAAACAAAGCAACAAAGCCCCGTCGTTTCAGGGAATACGCCTGACCGTGTGCTAGACATGTACAGACTTGCAGAGATAACACATAGAACCGCAACGGCAGCCGGTGACCGCTATAGCAAGCCTAAAACTCGAACGGCCGTGTCGTTGTGAATCTAGGCGCATGTTTATGATCTGAATACTGTATCAATTTACTGTGTACTGTCGTCATACCAAGGCCTATAATCAGAAATCAGTGTAAATAATCAAATAGCCTCAATGGACATCTCCTATAGCTGTAAATGTATCTAGATATAAAGGTATATATGGAGAAACACTAATAATGAGGCCTATCACAAAACGAGAATAAATATATGTTATAAAACGATGCTAAGCCATCATGCATGCTATCATACATAGGCCTGTTTAGCCAACACACGTGATTGATAGGACACATAATGTGTTAAACAAATATGCGTGTAGGCCTGCAGACATACTATGCTAGGCCGACTTACATGGGCCTACTATGTCGGTAAACCACTGGCCAAAGCCTATATGTCCTGAGCTATTTACACCTTGTCTATCAGGTAGAACCAGGCAATCGAATAATATGTAATATACATCCCTTATTAGGCAAATATCCCCGTTACCCACATAGACCTATGTTAAGCCAGGATGAATGATATCTTATATAGTGTGTTAAACAAATATGTTTGTAAACCTACATAAATAATATGCTAAGCCTGTGCTAAACAGATATGCGTGTAAACCCACATAAATACTATGCTAACCAGCACGGATGCTATCCTACATAGGCTTATATACTATGTTAGGCCTGCATATGTAATTACCCTATATAGTGTGTTAAATAAATATGCGTGTAAACCAAATACATACTATGCCAAGCCAACATGCACGCTATCATACTATGTTAGGCCTGCATAATGTGTTAAACAAACATGTGTATAAGCCTACATAGATATTATGCTAAGAAGACAAGGGCCTACAAAGTATAACACATTATATCCAGTGCATAGTTTAGCTAATGGTTATCACACACACTATCCTACAAGCTGCCCACAAATTACCACATAATACCTGATACATAGCTTGGCTAATCATTAACACATAATATGCCCCAACACATAATATCCGGTGCATAGCCTCGCTAAATAAGCATAAACTCCCCAAAATTGGCTTATCAATTATGTATGGTCTAGATATAGTCACACATCTCATTTCAAAAGTCAGCTGGAAAGAAACACTAGCCTGGTATATACTATGTTAAACCAGCATGCAATATACTCTAAATAGCCATATATACGCTGTTAAACAAATATGCGTGTAAACCTACATAAATACCACGCCGAGCCAACATCTATGCTATCATAGATAGGCGTATATACTATGTTAGGCCTACATACTGCGTTAAACAAACATGTGTGTAAGCCTGCATGCATATTATGCTAAATCGACAAGGGTCAACAAATTATAACACATTATATCCAATGCACAGTTTAGCTAATGGTTATCACACAGTAGCCTGACTACAACTTGCCCACATAATACCTGATACATAGCTAGACTAATCATTAACACATAGTATCCGATGCATAGCCTGACAATGGGTTAACATATAGTATCCGATAAGTAGCCTGAGTATGCCCCAACACATAATATCCGATGCATAGCTGGGTTAATAGTTATTTTTAACTATGGGTTAACATATAGTATCCTATAAGTAGCTTGACTATAGCCCAACATATAATCTCCAATGCATAGCCAGGCTAATGTTCATCATGTAGTACCCAATGCATAGCTTGAGTATGGTTTATCCAAAGCATAGCTCGACTATGATTATCACATGAGTAGGTTGATTACAAACTAACACATAATAATCATTGCATAGTCTGGCTAATGGTTATTAAATAGTACCTGTTGCATAGCCAGGCTAATGATTAACACATAGTACCCGATGCATAGTCTGACCAGGGTAAACACATAGTATCCGAACCATAGATTGACTAATGGTTAACACATGGTATCCAAAGCATAGCTAGGCTAGTGAATAACTAGTGGTTAGTTTGACTATGGTTAACACACACAGTATCCGATGCGTAGCTTAGCTAATGGATAACACATAGTAACCTATGCTTAGCCTGACTAGGGCTAGCACATAGTATCCGAGGTATAGATTGATTATTGGTTAACACGTGGTATCCAAAGCATAGCTAGGCTAGTGAATAACTAATGGTTAGTTTGACTATGGGTAACACACACAGTACCTGTTGCATAGCTAGGCTAATGATTAACACATAGTACCAGCTGCATAGCCCAACTAGGGCTAGCACATAGTATCCGAGGTATAGATTGACTATAGGTTAACAAATAGTATCCGATGAGAAGCTTGAATACAAAGTAACACACAATATCCGTTGCATAGCTCGGCTAAAGTTCGTCATATAGCACCCGAAGTATAGCTTGACAAACACATAGCATCTGACGAGTGGCGTGATATAAGGTAACACCTAGTATCCGATGCACAACTTAGGATCGAATATGACGTCATCCAGGGCGGAGATGGTGGCTATGTTGATACCGTGATGGCCAGTGTAGGCTAGATCAAATAACCAAACAACTGTCTTACGCGTCGTTTAACCGACCAACATACACGAAGTTCAAACGAACAACATGTTACGCCTAGTTCAAATAGGCTACGGCCGGTGAAGGCTAGATCAGCTAATCAACGCCGAAAAACTTACGCTAATCAACCAACATCCACACCTGGTTCAAATGGGTGAAGGCACTGGCAAAAGCCCTAGGTCTTAGACATAGCTACCAACGCATACCAAAATAGCTATGCAGAAACCGTCAAGGCCATTACACATATTGTCCAGGTATGTTCTCCATCAAACCGAGACTTTAGACACCATCTCTGTAAAACAGCTAACAAATTATACTCTACCACAATAGGTATGTCAAAACTGTTACCGGCTCATAATCTAAGACAGTGGTTACGTAACGCCCTTTATCAATTTAAGACCTTAAGAGATATCTTCGTAAAGACAGCTACTAATCCATACTATATCACAATAGTTACGTTAGAGCTACCGCTGCTCACCCTACCATAATAGCTACGTACAGACGGTTAATATTGTATAACCTATCACAAGACTTATGTAAAACCAGCTAGGCATAACCTGTCACACAATAACTGCGCAAAGGCAGCTAACAAGGCCTACCCCATTAAAATAGCTACGAAAAGATAACATCCAATACATACCCTATCATATTAGCTATGTAAAGACAATAAATGCGCAAAGGCAGCTAACAATGCCTACCCCATTAAAATAGCTACGAAAAGATAACAACCAATACATAACTTATCATAATAGCTATGTAAAGACAGCTAAAGATGCATAACCTAACTCAGTAATGATTGCTATTAAATAATGAACCATTACACTAGCCACGTAAAAACAGTTATCGATCCGTGACCAAGATATTACTTACGTAAGATCTATATCAGTGCTAAGACAATAGCTCCGTAAGAAAAAACCTACCACTTCATGAACCACGACAACAGCAAGGTGTGGACGGCTACCAATACATTACTTATCACAGCTACCAACACATAACTCGTCACACTAGCTAAGTAAATAGCGCTACGATTGAATAGCCTATCACACAGGCTAATTGAGGGTCACTAACTAAACCATCACAATATCTCTGTACATGGCAGATGGCGTGATGATCCTCATCTTTATTGCACACCTAACAGTAGGTTAGGTTAGAAGCACTCTGGCTAGCTTAGGTTAGTGGGTTGAAAATAATTTTTTCTAAAAACTACCCCTCTAGACGTGGTTGAACACCCAACAGTAGGTTAGGTTAGAAGCACTCTGGCTAGCTTAGGTTAGTGGGTTGAAAATAACTTTTTCTAAAAACTACCCCTCTAGACGTGGTTGAACCCTCCCCCAAGGCTACGATCAAGGTCACATCGACCGCCCGCATCATCCAAAACCACCCCTAACTTCTACAACCACAGGTCAGTGATGCCCGTGATGGAGATACGACCAACCTTTGAAAGTTAGGGGTGGTTTTGGATGATGCGGGCGGTCGATGTGACCTTGATCGTAGCCTTGGGGGAGGGTTCAACCACGTCTAGAGGGGTAGTTTTTAGAAAAAGTTATTTTCAACCCACTAACCTAAGCTAGCCAGAGTGCTTCTAACCTAACCTACTGTTGGGTGTTCAACCGCGTCTAGAGGGGTAGTTTTTAGAAAAAATTATTTTCAACCCACTAACCTAAGCTAGCCAGAGTGCTTCTAACCTAACCTACTGTTAGGTGTGCAATAAAGATGAGGATCATCACGCCATCTGCCATGTACAGAGATATTGTGATGGTTTAGTTAGTGACCCTCAATTAGCCTGTGTGATAGGCTATTCAATCGTAGCGCTATTTACTTAGCTAGTGTGACGAGTTATGTGTTGGTAGCTGTGATAAGTAATGTATTGGTAGCCGTCCACACCTTGCTGTTGTCGTGGTTCATGAAGTGGTAGGTTTTTCCTTACGGAGCTATTGTCTTAGCACTGATATAGATCTTACGTAAGTAATATCTTGGTCACGGATCGATAACTGTTTTTACGTGGCTAGTGTAATGGTTCATTATTTAATAGCAATCATTACTGAGTTAGGTTATGCATCTTTAGCTGTCTTTACATAGCTATTATGATAAGTTATGTATTGGTTGTTATCTTTTCGTAGCTATTTTAATGGGGTAGGCATTGTTAGCTGCCTTTGCGCATTTATTGTCTTTACATAGCTAATATGATAGGGTATGTATTGGATGTTATCTTTTCGTAGCTATTTTAATGGGGTAGGCCTTGTTAGCTGCCTTTGCGCAGTTATTGTGTGACAGGTTATGCCTAGCTGGTTTTACATAAGTCTTGTGATAGGTTATACAATATTAACCGTCTGTACGTAGCTATTATGGTAGGGTGAGCAGCGGTAGCTCTAACGTAACTATTGTGATATAGTATGGATTAGTAGCTGTCTTTACGAAGATATCTCTTAAGGTCTTAAATTGATAAAGGGCGTTACGTAACCACTGTCTTAGATTATGAGCCGGTAACAGTTTTGACATACCTATTGTGGTAGAGTATAATTTGTTAGCTGTTTTACAGAGATGGTGTCTAAAGTCTCGGTTTGATGGAGAACATACCTGGACAATATGTGTAATGGCCTTGACGGTTTCTGCATAGCTATTTTGGTATGCGTTGGTAGCTATGTCTAAGACCTAGGGCTTTTGCCAGTGCCTTCACCCATTTGAACCAGGTGTGGATGTTGGTTGATTAGCGTAAGTTTTTCGGCGTTGATTAGCTGATCTAGCCTTCACCGGCCGTAGCCTATTTGAACTAGGCGTAACATGTTGTTCGTTTGAACTTCGTGTATGTTGGTCGGTTAAACGACGCGTAAGACAGTTGTTTGGTTATTTGATCTAGCCTACACTGGCCATCACGGTATCAACATAGCCACCATCTCCGCCCTGGATGACGTCATATTCGATCCTAAGTTGTGCATCGGATACTAGGTGTTACCTTATATCACGCCACTCGTCAGATGCTATGTGTTTGTCAAGCTATACTTCGGGTGCTATATGACGAACTTTAGCCGAGCTATGCAACGGATATTGTGTGTTACTTTGTATTCAAGCTTCTCATCGGATACTATTTGTTAACCTATAGTCAATCTATACCTCGGATACTATGTGCTAGCCCTAGTTGGGCTATGCAGCTGGTACTATGTGTTAATCATTAGCCTAGCTATGCAACAGGTACTGTGTGTGTTACCCATAGTCAAACTAACCATTAGTTATTCACTAGCCTAGCTATGCTTTGGATACCACGTGTTAACCAATAATCAATCTATACCTCGGATACTATGTGCTAGCCCTAGTCAGGCTAAGCATAGGTTACTATGTGTTATCCATTAGCTAAGCTACGCATCGGATACTGTGTGTGTTAACCATAGTCAAACTAACCACTAGTTATTCACTAGCCTAGCTATGCTTTGGATACCATGTGTTAACCATTAGTCAATCTATGGTTCGGATACTATGTGTTTACCCTGGTCAGACTATGCATCGGGTACTATGTGTTAATCATTAGCCTGGCTATGCAACAGGTACTATTTAATAACCATTAGCCAGACTATGCAATGATTATTATGTGTTAGTTTGTAATCAACCTACTCATGTGATAATCATAGTCGAGCTATGCTTTGGATAAACCATACTCAAGCTATGCATTGGGTACTACATGATGAACATTAGCCTGGCTATGCATTGGAGATTATATGTTGGGCTATAGTCAAGCTACTTATAGGATACTATATGTTAACCCATAGTTAAAAATAACTATTAACCCAGCTATGCATCGGATATTATGTGTTGGGGCATACTCAGGCTACTTATCGGATACTATATGTTAACCCATTGTCAGGCTATGCATCGGATACTATGTGTTAATGATTAGTCTAGCTATGTATCAGGTATTATGTGGGCAAGTTGTAGTCAGGCTACTGTGTGATAACCATTAGCTAAACTGTGCATTGGATATAATGTGTTATAATTTGTTGACCCTTGTCGATTTAGCATAATATGCATGCAGGCTTACACACATGTTTGTTTAACGCAGTATGTAGGCCTAACATAGTATATACGCCTATCTATGATAGCATAGATGTTGGCTCGGCGTGGTATTTATGTAGGTTTACACGCATATTTGTTTAACAGCGTATATATGGCTATTTAGAGTATATTGCATGCTGGTTTAACATAGTATATACCAGGCTAGTGTTTCTTTCCAGCTGACTTTTGAAATGAGATGTGTGACTATATCTAGACCATACATAATTGATAAGCCAATTTTGGGGAGTTTATGCTTATTTAGCGAGGCTATGCACCGGATATTATGTGTTGGGGCATATTATGTGTTAATGATTAGCCAAGCTATGTATCAGGTATTATGTGGTAATTTGTGGGCAGCTTGTAGGATAGTGTGTGTGATAACCATTAGCTAAACTATGCACTGGATATAATGTGTTATACTTTGTAGGCCCTTGTCTTCTTAGCATAATATCTATGTAGGCTTATACACATGTTTGTTTAACACATTATGCAGGCCTAACATAGTATGATAGCGTGCATGTTGGCTTGGCATAGTATGTATTTGGTTTACACGCATATTTATTTAACACACTATATAGGGTAATTACATATGCAGGCCTAACATAGTATATAAGCCTATGTAGGATAGCATCCGTGCTGGTTAGCATAGTATTTATGTGGGTTTACACGCATATCTGTTTAGCACAGGCTTAGCATATTATTTATGTAGGTTTACAAACATATTTGTTTAACACACTATATAAGATATCATTCATCCTGGCTTAACATAGGTCTATGTGGGTAACGGGGATATTTGCCTAATAAGGGATGTATATTACATATTATTCGATTGCCTGGTTCTACCTGATAGACAAGGTGTAAATAGCTCAGGACATATAGGCTTTGGCCAGTGGTTTACCGACATAGTAGGCCCATGTAAGTCGGCCTAGCATAGTATGTCTGCAGGCCTACACGCATATTTGTTTAACACATTATGTGTCCTATCAATCACGTGTGTTGGCTAAACAGGCCTATGTATGATAGCATGCATGATGGCTTAGCATCGTTTTATAACATATATTTATTCTCGTTTTGTGATAGGCCTCATTA
This sequence comes from Prosapia bicincta, assembly GCA_036971475.1. Lineage (NCBI taxonomy): Eukaryota > Metazoa > Arthropoda > Insecta > Hemiptera > Cercopidae > Prosapia > Prosapia bicincta. The sequence goes on along the minus strand of JBAIZL010000004.1, from coordinate 189,412,942 downwards.
TTAGTGTTTCTCCATATATACCTTTATATCTAGATACATTTACAGCTATAGGAGATGTCCATTGAGGCTATTTGATTATTTACACTGATTTCTGATTATAGGCCTTGGTATGACGACAGTACACAGTAAATTGATACAGTATTCAGATCATAAACATGCGCCTAGATTCACAACGACACGGCCGTTCGAGTTTTAGGCTTGCTATAGCGGTCACCGGCTGCCGTTGCGGTTCTATGTGTTATCTCTGCAAGTCTGTACATGTCTAGCACACGGTCAGGCGTATTCCCTGAAACGACGGGGCTTTGTTGCTTTGTTTATTATTTTGTAGCATAGACAATTTTGACAATCATAACCCTTGCCCCCTCTAGTTAGGGTGGGTCTAATACCTGAGTCGCTCGTTCGCCGATACGTCATAAATCTTTACGTGGGCTTGATAGGTTATGCATTGGTAGATGTACCCTATAGTACCTCCCATATTAGACGGTTGCCGGGATCAACCTGATAGAAGAGGTGAAAATAGCTCAGGTCATACGGGGTTTGGGCTGTGGTTTACAGACATGGTAGGCCCTTGTATGTTGGCCTAGCATAGTATGTATCTAGGCCTGCATGTTTGTTTAACACATTATGTGGACTATCATATATATTGGTTTAACATGGTATATGGGGTTTCACGTCTTACCGCGACCGTTTGCGTAAGCCCACCGGGCCCCCGCGTTGTGATTGGTCGATTCAACTTGTTGACTATTTGCGCTCGGTTGGTCGGTTACAATTAGTGTTTAGTTGGAATGTTGGTCGTTTGATGTAGTCGATCATTTTTGGTAATTTCATTTGATAACCACCCTCACTTAATGTAAGATTCCGAGGTTACTTTACCTATCGGCTGTCTTCGGGATGGCTTTTACCTGAGGCCATGCTCCGTATAGACTATTCCTATGTCCTGGGTGGCTTTACCGATGGTCTGCCTCAGTGGTAGCTTTACCTAAGGCCTAGCTGGCTTTACCTCAGGCCCAACTCCTCGGTTACTTTACCTATGGTCTGACACCCGGATGGCTTTACCTAGGACTTGGTGGAGGTATTTGTCTTGGTCGATAGGTTGTAATTGATATAGCAACCAGCCTGGCCGGACTCTTGGGTAGCTTTACTTAAAGTCTACCTCCAAAGAGGCTTTACCTAAGACCAGGCTCCAAGGTAGCTTTACCTTAAGCCTTTTCTTCAGGGGGCTTTACTTAAGGGCCTGCCTTGGGTTGGCTAAATCCCCGCTGCAGGGATGCTATGCCTGAGGTTTGGGTGGGTCTACCTCCAAGATAGTGTGTTAACTCTACAGGTTTGCCCCTTGCCCTGCATCAGCCAATTTATTTAGGGTAGAACACTCTAGTTAGGGTATGCCTACTACTTGCCTAGACTCGCTCAAGCGCTGATACGTCATCAGATAACCGTTAAATCTTTCCAAAAGTTACCCCCACCACCCAGGCTATTGCAGGGTTACTTTACCTAAGGGTCGGCCTTGAGATGTCCGTACCCGAGGGCTAGCTCCGTGTTAGCTTTACCTAAGGCCTAGCTGCCGGGTGGCTGGGCTTGGTTTGGCTTTAACCGATAGCGTGCTCCATATTGGCTCTACCTTGGCGGGTTTAACTAATGCCCGGGTGGATTTTACCTAGGACCCCGATCATTTTTGACAATCTAAGAATAGGTGAACCCGCCCCCGCAATGTTCCATAATAGACTTTACCATTACCATATACGGTCATTTGATCCAACCGATCGATTTTTGGCAATTTCATATTTTTTGTAAAAACTACCCCTAGGTAAACCACCCCCGCAGCGTTCCTTATTGGACTCTAGACATATCCCGTACTGTCTGTTGATCCAACCGATCAATTTTCGGCAATTTCGTATTTTTTGTAAAAACTACCCCTAGGTGAAACTACCCCTACCGACGCAATAATACACTCTAGACATACCCTATCGGTCAAGGCACGATTTTCCAAAATTTTTTCGAAAACTACCCCCCACCCCCAATCCACCCCCGGAGCATCCCCCGCGTATGGTCCTGAACGTAGCTAGGGTCACCCCCTACACTTCGGTTAGGTTAGGTTTGATACAATTTGGCTAGCTTAGGTTAGTGGCTTGAAGTTAAATTTTTTCGAAAAACTACCCCCTACCCCTCTAGACGTGGTCAAAAACAACCCCAAGGCTAGGGTCGGGGTCACGACGTCGGCCCGCATCATCCGAAACTACCCCTATAGTCCTAGGTTACGTAGCGGCCGATTTTTTTTTTTTTTTTTTCGAAAAAACTACCCCCTACCCCCCTGAACGTGGTCAAAACCACCCCCGGGTCTGGGGTCAGGGTCGGGATGACCTTGAGCATCATCCAAAACTACCCCTATAGTCCTAGGTTACGTAGCGGCCAAGTTAGGGGTGGGTCCGCGCCAGTCTAGGGCGAGATCTACTGACAAGTCTTAAAGTTAATGTTTGAAAAGATACAGCATCTTCATATATTCTCTTATCTGCTGGCAGCTTATCCAGTAAGTTAAAATTATGCAGTTAATTTTAAAAGACAAATTTTATTTAAAATTATTTTGAAGTACGCATTATTTTATAAGCTTTAAACCTAGTTTTTAATAAACAGTTCAAATTGTGTTATGTAAGAAGTTTAATCATTTCATTAAGGAATTATTGTCAAAAAATGAACAACCTCTTATATGCGGTAAAATTAAACATTTTATTTACTTCTTTAGTTTAATAAATTCTCCTAATGTAAAGTATTCTAATGACAAAAAACAGGATTTTTCTTTTGAATCTGCCTCTTGCTAGTTTCCATATTCCATAGTTTTACATTTTTCTCCTTCTTAAGCCTTGGATCGTCTTCATGTCTTCATCTTCTTTTTCAAAATTGTACCTTCTTGAAAGACAGTTCTTTTCTTTCATTTGTGTAAGATTCAGTTGTATTTCATCTTCTTTATTATAGTTAGTAGTATTCGTTTCCATTTTTCCTAAGCAACTTTGTCTTCTTTTTTGTAAATAAATCCAAGTTAATTTCTCCAAATCTCTGACTAAAAAAATGCAATAAAAATTTTGTTATTTGTTTCGTTTTCCTTACATTTAAATATCTTTGTACACTTGATACAAGTTTATATTGTAAGTTATATTATTGAAACAATTTTATAAAAAATCAATATTTCAACATTTTAGGAAGAAATAAAAACTTTTTTTCAGTTTAAAAATAATTATTATTTGAAACTAAATTAAGTTAATTATATTTTGCTGTTTACCCTTGGGGAATATCTTCGAGATGTTTGCACCATACAGAATTACATGCAACATATAAGCTCTTGTAATTCGATCAATACTATAAATAAATAAAATAGATCAATCATAATTTTGCCGTAACTAGGGTCTAGTAAAACTTATCTATGCGTACACAAGCCTTAACGGTCCCATCCATCAATAGGCCAAGCTTATCAATTCCCGGTCTTCAAAAATAAGCCGCGTCCAAGTCCCGGCCGAGCTATAGGCAAAGCCGTACAAGGCCAGGAAGCAGTGATAAAGGCGAGAGTACCCCAGCCTATTAAGGCCAATACATAGCGTGTCACACTAGACTGTCAAGCCTTAATAAGCGAAGTCCCAACCAAGCTATAGGCCAAGCCGTACAAGGCCCGGAAGACATGATGAAGCCGCGTCCGTCTCGGCCTGAGAAGGCCAGGACATCCGAGTCCAAATCATGAATACCAGGCCTTAATAAGTCCCGGCCAAGCTATAGGTCAAGCCGTCACAAGTCCCAGCAGCCCAGGGTGACACGTCTATGCACCGGCCGTATTAGTCCGAAATATCTCGACCTTACCACTATGACGACCCAGCCTTGATGTAAGTCCCAGCCAAGCTATAGGCCAAGCCTTGCCGTGGCCTAAACAAGGAGAACCTAGTCATGACAAGTCCAGCCAAGAAGTCCAAGCCTTACAGATCTTGCTTAAACATGATAAGGTTACCAGCCTTGGCTCCGCACAAGAATTTATCGAATTAATTTACTTATTAAGATAAGGAACACAACTTTTGTTGACTTTCTTATTATAAAAGCAAAATCAATTTTCTACTTTATGGAATTTATGGTCAATTTGCAAACACTAATAATTGAAGAATAACAGATACTGAACCACTAAATCAGTATCATGTAGGCCTACATAATTAATCAGCTTTCTAGAATTAAACAAATATAATTTTAAACCTTGGATTGTGTTTTTATTTTGTTATATTCAAAACTATTTCGTGAAATTTGACAGGTTAGAGATTGAATCTATATCTTTAGTAAAACCCAATCAATGAATAGCTATTTAAAAGATTATATTTCGAAACTTATTTTTTGTAGACTTTCCTTACGATATAAAAACTATACTAATCATTTACCTACATATTAAAAATAGTATGGTACTTATCTTGTTCAAAGGATAACTTATTGTAACATGCGTTCTTCTTCAGCTGTGCTTAGAATAACGAAATATACTATTTCGTCTTTTTTCTCTTCCTTTATTCTTTCCTGTCTTCAGTCCAATTTGTCTTATCTTACACAAGAACGTCTACTTCGATGATGCGATTTTTAAATTTTCTATTTAATTTGTCAATTTTAAGCATTTGAAATATTTTAAATTTGTTTGGCTTGAACTCATTTTCTCCACCCTATACATATTTTTTTATTTTGGGAAGCATGATTTTATTTCAATATCATTAGATTATTTTAAACCTTCTTCAATATATTGCGTAATCTTACAATATTTCCCCAAACTAGGTCACATGTTCAGATAGCTTAAGGATTTTTTTAGTGCTGATCAAGGACGTTTGCACTATTTATTTACAATAGGAACGTTTGCACTGAAGCGGGCACAACTGTTGTCCATTTAAATTTTCCACATCTTTGCTTAGCAACATTTTAAACAATCAATTTGCCTTTGTTGAAATTTTACAGAAATATGTCTATGAATGTTTAACCATATTGTTACTAACATACTCATCCTTAGATTTAATTATTTACTTTTAATTCATTAAAAAGGAATATAAACATTTCTTGATAACTTTAATTCAGTACCTTCTATTATCTCATACTCTTCTGATGTAAATATTGTACAAATTTTCAATCGTTAATAAAATACGTTTTTATTCATCCAATATAGTTCAAATTAATTTTTTTATTTCATAAAATAGTGATCGACAATATTGATGTTAATACAGTTTTTTCAAATGTTTTTAAATTTTAAAAAGTTTATATCTTGATTGGTTTCTAACAGAATGACTACGAGTACGAGATACAGTATTTTGGGACTGAGCCAACTTTCCCAAAGTTAGAAATCAATTACAACTAAGATGTCTATGAAATTATAAAAGAAAGGTCCTTGCAATAATGAAGCATTACAAAAGATTAATGGAATGAGAAATTATAGACACTATCAGCTTCATAAATAAGAAAAAGAAAGCATATAAATAGTAACAAACAAAAATAATAATCGAATAAATGATAAGCAGGTTGAATATGGAGTCAAAAGTTTATTTATGGATTGCAACGTTTCGGGAACTAATATGTTGCCCTAATCAAGTATAAAAACATTTTTACAGTTGTAAAATGTCTTCAGGCTGGATAATTTTCTATTCCTGAAGAAATTTCATAGTTTCTATGGTTAACAATTTAGTTGCCAAAACGTCGCAGTATACAAATAAACTTTTAACTCGATATCCAACCGCCTTAGTGAATCTCTCATATGTATATACATATTAGTACTAATTGTAATTAATAAATTAAAAATTAACTAAATTAAAATTTTTATTTGCTGACCTCAGTGGGAATTGACTTTTTTTTAAAACATTGTGTATTATGTTTAACTTATTTAGGTTTCGGAATGGTCAAGAATTTGTATTAGTACAATTTTAAGATGATTTTTTTATATAAATTAAATTTTTCCACACATATTATGCTTGCTTACCAACTAATTTAATACAAGTTTGTAAATAATTAACCTGTATTTAATGTTTTATTTTTATTAGGTTTTATTTATTGCATTAACAATTTTTATTTGCTTCATTATAATATTTTTAAAATTAATTTTGCTCAATACAACTTCTAAAATGTGTTAAAATTGATGCATTTTTTTTTTACAAATATCATCTTTTCTATATTTGTTTGCCATTTATAAGCTAATAATATTTATTTTTATGTAATGGAAACTCTTTAGTTTTCAAAAGTATCAAGGCATTCGAAGGACAGTCGACAGACGTCAAACTACAAATATTTTGTATGATAAAAAAAGTCATTTAGGCTATGAAAAAGTCAATAACTTTGTAAAGGTTCTTAATTGCGGCTCTATGTTTCTCTAAAACAGGAATGAAACACACACACACACACACATATATATATATATATATATATATATATATATATATGCAAAGTACCATCATATTAATTATTGTTACAACTTTATATATTTAAACTATACAATTTTTCATAAGTTTTTACATTTTTAATATTAAAATTGACAAGTAATAATTTTACGATGTTAAGCCCAATAGGTTTTACGTGCGGTGTAAGTTGTTAGTTGAAATAATAATTATGCCATTAAATTGCACTAAAACCAGAAACAATAATGGACGAGACTGGCACTAGTGTTTTAACGGTTTTATCCGGCCATGTAACAGGTCAACCGGAAATTAGATCACTAGGGCATTTTTCTAAGAAATTTTCTAACCATATTGTATAGTCTATAACCTTAACCCTAAAAATGTAAAATCATAAATAATTTTAAATTCATTTATTTACTGATGCAAATAAGAGATTTAATGATATACAGATTATAAATATATATTTAAATGGTTTTTCTTAGTATTAAGTACAAATTATTTGGCATATCTATTACGGAACCTGTTTGTTAAAAGTTTGAAACATTAATTAAATCGGTTAACAAACAAAATAGATTGCTAAAGAACACAAAACCTTTAATTGTCATACAAGACACCGCGTCTGTATGATTCACTGAGTCTTTTATTGAAGATTAAATTATTTGGCAATTATAAAGAATTATGTCTAGCCAATAAAAAATTAAAGTAAAATTTAAAAATTTATAAATATTGAAAATTGTAAAATTTAAAAATAAAGTGTTATTATAATAATTATGATGATGCTACCTATCGCACTATACGTATTTAATTTCATTTATACGATATTAGATTATAATTTTAAATCTAAAAAATGTAGAACGATAATTAATTTTGAAGATTTTTATTTACTTTGGGCCCAAATTAAAGCTATAATGAAATAAAGCTCCAATCCTTATCTCGCATTTACAAATGACACTTAAAAAGTGTTTACAAGAAACAATTATAAATTCTTGAATTTTGTAGTCCATTACGTTCGGTGAATCTTATTAATCACTTAAACAATAGGTTATGACTATCCAAATTTTAAATTTTGTAAATTTCTTATAACTTACTGTTACAGAACGTTTTCGATCGCTATGTGACGATCTTCATCAGTGTCGTCTGCTTGGAGATGTCGGGTCAAGCTGTGACGGTTTTAAAGGCAGGTTTTCGATAGTATCAATGAGTATGTGTGGTTTGTATTGTGTTTGTTTGTTTAATATGTTTGTACTTTGTGTAGACAACTAGAGCAATATGAAATTTACAGACACACAAAAACACAAAGTACAAACATATTAAAGGAACAAACACAATACAAATCACACATACTCTTTGATACTATCGGAAACCTGCCTTTAAAACCGTCACCGCTTGACTCGACATCGACAAGCAGAAGACACTGATGAAGATCGCCGCATAACAATAGAAAACGTTCTGTCTCAGTAGGTTATAACAAATTTACAAAATTTAAAGTTCGGAGAGTCAGAAACTATTGTTTAAGTGATTATAAATGTCGTAAAGTAATGTAGTATTAACATTTAAAAAAATTAAAAACTTCACATTTTAAAAACTCACAACACTATAAACTCATTGCTATATTATAAGTATATCACTGAATCTTACTACAAGTACTTAGCTGTGTAACAAAATCGCTTTACAATAATTGATAGGTTATGTTAGGATACAAAAAAAAAATAAATGTTTCCTAACACAAACTAGCCACTTTTGTGTGTAATATTCAGTTTGTTGATGCTCAACTGAGAAATTGGAGATAAATTATTCAATTGGGAACCAGCTAGCATATCTTGAGAAACCTACTTTTGTGTCTTTTTTCTTAATCATCATAATCAAAAATTTATGAAAAAAAGTTAAGAATTCTAATGTTTTTTTCTTTTTTTTAATAATCCTAGTTAGAAATTAATCCAAAATTATTCTAGGCGGGTACTTTAGAAGTGTTTGTATTAAAGTATACTATAATGTATTACAATGCAATGCTCTGTTCCAATATGTAAACCTAAAATTCATATATGTTCTGTTTGTTTGAAAAGTTAGGTTATTTTGTATAAATTCAATTTTTAACGGCTATTTCTGGTTAGATACTGTTATAACCATTTTATTCTTGTCGAAATGTATTTTTAAGAAACTTTTATAAATACGACATATTTATTTATGGGACTCAAATAGGACATATTTACTATGGTTGATCCAGGCATTCTTTAAAATTACCTATTTATATGTAAGTTTTTCTGGATTTTGAAGACAACTAGCCAGTATGTCCGTGACCCAACAATGGATAGGAAAGGATGGGTAATATAGGTAGGGGTGTAGAACCAGAAGTACCGGATATATAGCAGATATACAATCACGTGTGAAGGACTGCGTACTTGAAGTAGATATAACTCTCAATCTATTGGAGTCTTAAAGAAGTGTTTACGTGTTACACTCCCTGAGAACGATAAGTGAGGATGGTAAGTGGGAATATGTAAGACTAATTAAAAGCCAACTTGATCCCTTAGTAATGGTAGTAGGGAAAACTTATATAGTATCATGGGCAGAAGCCTTCTTGCTGTCAATATGGTTGAAGAGAGATATTTACGTTGCATCAATTATTTCAATATATAGACATTAGATGTCTCGATTATTTGGAGAATAAAAAATGCGAGTATTATAAATAAATTGTATTAAAGTTTTAAATAATAAACTAAAACAAGTTAAACGTTAAAAATCTCAAATGAATATTTTAAACTAAGTATCTTTTGGCACGTTGGGCATTTTTCGGTCTTTACTAAGTATATATATGTTTGAAACATTTTTGAATTATGAGCATTTCTACTTACGGTGTTACCAATCTTCAATGTATACATTTATTTATGATTTTATAATAAATGCTATACTAAATTGATTAGAGTAAAAAGTTCCTCATTATTTTATACAGTTGAACATATACTTGTATATGTTCATGTGAATATAATACATAAATATTTAAAGGAAATAAAATACAAATATTATTTCAATTTACTATATTGTTAAGTTGTGATTATATCAAAAAAATATACCTTGTGAAAATTTATAATAACGATTAAAGACGTTCTTTCCAATATGTTTGAACGAACATAATTATTTTACTGAAATGAACGAACTAAAAGCTCATATACGGTTCCAGTTTATCTACATCGTATCTCTGACATTTATAGTTGATTAAAGATAATTTATTTAGGACATGAAATATCCTCGTTCATTTTATGTCTGTGGGTTTCAATGGTTGTATATTTTAATACAAGATAAAATAAATTTAATATTTTGACAAAGTAGTTTCAAGAAAATCAGATAGAAATGTGGTTTCATGGCATTAAAACTTAGCCCATAAAATCTGTACCAGTTTACTCTACTATTACGTAGTTTTAGAAATTTAAACTTTTGTCTTTAAACTTTGTAGGGTTGTAATATTTATAATGATATTATAATAGACAGTTTTGTTTTACTAAAACTCATGCTTATTAAAATGTCATTATATCTTAGTGTAGCCTGGTTTCTACTGTATAACAATATGCTAAATAATTCTAAAGAGTAGGATGATTATTTTAGAAATACATAGTTTGAAAATCCGACTTTTACATCTGTGGTCGATAGATAGCAAACATCCAGAGCTTAATTTATAATTTTATACCTTTGCTAACTGGATCTCAAACTCTCTTTTGAAATACTATATCTCGAAGAATAAATATAGTGTACGTATCATTAAAAGTATCAACAATGTTCTTTAAAATAGACAGACGCCCCTATGGAAGTTTTCACTTAAAAAATTGGAATAAAAATATATAACTTATGTTACCGTTACACTGAATAAATTATAGTAAGAAATAATAAAATTTTATAAATCTAGTAGATGCATAAAAATAATTAATAATAATATTCACACTTGTAATGCACATTGAATAATATAACCTATGTGTTAAAACAGCTGTTCTACAACATAACCTATAAAATAAAATCAGTTTTGTATGAAATAATATGTTATTAATTTAATTTAGATAATTTATAGATCTTGATGAGTTAGAGCGTCACGTGCGTGTCAAGGGAAAGACGTTTCTCCGTGGAAAACATTCACAGCCGGAGAAAAATGTTTAAAAATGTTGATACACATATAATACAAACGCACACGCGCACACACACACACACACACACACACACACACACACACACACACAAACACACATTGCGACGGTATACCTACCCAGAGCACGCAGACTCCTCCTTTTTTTAGTTTTCTTTTTGTATTCGGACCCACCTGGATCAGCCTACGTAGGTAAAATTTTAAACAAGCAGATCAGACACGAGGCAGAACTTGTACCGCTGCTCTCCCAATTCTGCCAGATAACCAGTCACTTTAAAAAACCTAACTTACTGATATTTAACCCTTGGAGTCACTATCTCTCTGGGAATATTTTATTTAATGGCATCACATCTTAAAGAACAGATTGTAGGATTATTTATTTAAAAAATTTATGTAGTGAAAAATAAATATAATGCCTAGTCGTAATCTAGTAAAAACCATCAACCATTTATATAAAATCTTAACTATTACAGGAGTTCTACGTTTTTAATTTTATATTTAATTTTATAAAAAATTATTTTAAAATCCAAAATTTAAATTTAAAATTGCCTCAAATATACTATAAATTTTAATCTTTAATGTTAATTTACTATTCTAACCTGTAACAATATGTCAAAAACAAACGTATAATCACCTCCAAAGGTATGCAGTACTAAACAAAGGTTTGTTTTAATTACCTTTTTTTTATTAATTTGTTGCTATTCCTCTTTTTACTACTACATTTAATTTTCAATAATTATTCGAATCTCCCATTTGTTTTCATAAATTATAGTTTAAAAAAAATCACATTTAATTTACATTTTAATAATTTACTTTTAACTGTAAACTATTTTCAAACATTCACAAATTATTTCATTTTGTGATACTACAAACATCACTATTGTGTAATCTACTTTTAAACCCTCTTTAAATTTTGATTTTCTTCAAAATTAAATATTTATACTTTTATACCCAAGTTCTTTTTTATAAATTTATCCACTTTCAAATTTAATACTTAACTATACTTAACTATATCTTGTCATCAAAACATTACATATAAACCAAAACCCTTACCATATTAACTGTATTATGAAAAAGACATGAAATATTAACATTTTAAAAACTAACAAACTTATAAATTAAAATACTATTGTTTATATCAATTGAAAAATTATTTTCTTAGTATTAAAAATTTTAAATTATTTCCTTTAATAATTGCACTTTAAGGCATTTTGAAAATTTGTGTTTATTTTCAAACCCCGCCTTATTGAACTCATTAAAAAAGTTTTAAAATTAATTTAAATTTCCTAGTGTCGTTTTAGACTATTTCTTATTTAATAAAAATTGACTTTGAAAATAAGAAAAATGTGAATTTAAAATTTTCTTCTAAAAGCTTATCTCAAATAAAATTAATTATCAAAATTAAAAAATTTAAAGACAATTAAAGACAATGCTAACTTGTTTTGCCAGTTCGTGTTCACGGGAATCTTCTTCTGGATCAGTCTTCGGGCCTGTGTTTTGGTCGTAGGTCAGTTCCGTGGGATGGAATCTCCTTCTCCCTCTCTTTCTCCTCCTCGCTCTCGCTCGACGTATATATGTATATATATATATATATATATATATATATATATATATATATATATATATATATATATATATATATATATAATTGTTGTGGCTCTCTGGGAGAGCCGACCGAGGGGTAAACTATAATATTCACATTTGCAGAAATTTTGAATTGAGAAATCATTTCATTTTGCGTAGTGAGTAATTACCTACACATTAGCTATAATATAAGAAACAATAATACAGCTTTTTTACAATTAACAGCAAAATGTTAAATAAGATTAACAAAATAGATTTAATAGTTTTCCAAATTATTCAGCGAAATCGCTGAAATTTATTTATTTTTTATATTTTTATACTAGGAATTTATATAATGAAGATTAATACTCAGTCTATTTATTAATAAACTATTGTATGTAACAAAAAACCTTCTATTAGATGTTTACTAAATACATATCGTTCAACAAATTCAATTCAAATAGTTCATAAAAAGTATCAGACCTAAGAATGTTTTCATTTGAAAAGTTGGGAAATAATAAATAACGAATTATATAACTATATTGATTTATTTGTATTGAAATTTATCAAAATTTAAATACTTTAGAATATATAATAGGTGATTAGATCTATTTAACAATAACACGTTTTCATAACAATGTTCATTATATTTAATGGAACTGCATAAATATACCATTCCACGTAAACTGGATATTAGTTTCGTGTACTGTAATTTTCGATTTGTTATAAAACGAATTATTATTTAACCTAGGTGTTAGAAAAGTTGTTTGACAACATAACTTGTAACGTAAAATCAGCTGATATATGAAATCATATGTTATCATTTAATTCACTTTGAGGAGACAACGTAACCTGATGGAAATAATACTGTCGCGAAATCATATGTTTATGTCCATCCAATAAGTTTATTAACGCGTCGATATAGAAGTTTTCACTTCAAAAAGTTGTGAATAAATGTGCATTAACGTTATCCGAAAATCAACACTTACGGTTGATATTTTAACCGGGCAATCTTATCTTCTAACAGAGTTGATATTTTCACAAGAATTAGTTATATCCGCGACAACGAAAGGCCTAAATAATATAAAACCATTGGTCCAGTTACCTTAGTCTTGTGAAACAGAACTGGGTTTGTAAATCATTAAGTGACCTAGTTTTAACTTTGACAAGCATTAAACAAGTTGCATGCCGCAGTACTTGTTGAAGTTTTATATATAAACTTTTATCTTTTTAGAAAATAAGATTCCATGTTACTATAATTTTAAAGTGTTACGTTATACGAGGTGTTCAGTTTTGTTGTTAATAATAAATTGTAGTAGGTCGAGGTCTCTCTTTATTCTAATTGTGAGCATTTCCTCAGTTAAGGTGCCCTGGACACGTGATATCATGAACTCAGCTAATCCCAATTCCAAGGATTATTATTTAGTTTCTGTATTTCTACATAATTCCATCTAACCTCCATTGTCCTTCCTCTAACAAAGGGCCATAACGGGTAGACACTGCTTTATAAAGGACTTGTAAAGTAGATACACTGCAAGTAAGTGACCCTGGACACGTGATATCATGTGCTCAGCTAAACAAAATTCCAAGGATTATTATTTAGTTTCTGTATTTCTACATAATTCCATCTAACCTCCATTGTCCTTCCTCTAACAAAGGGCCATAACGGGTAGACACTGCTTTATAAAGGACTTGTAAAGTAGATACACTGCAAGTAAATGACCTTGGACACGTGATATCATGTGCTCAGCTAAACAAAATTCCAAGGATTATTATTTAGTTTCTGTATTTCTACATAATTCCATCTAACCACCATTGTCCTTCCTCTAACAAAGGGGCATACCGGGTAGACACTGCTCTATAACTCATTTGCAAAGTAGATACACTGCAAGTAAGTGACACTGGACACGTGATAACATGTGCTCAGCTAATCCTAATTCCAAGGATTATTATTTAGTCTCTGTATTTCTACATAATTCCATCTAACCTCCATTGTCCTTCCTCTAACAAAGGGCCATAACTGGTAGACACTGCTTTATAATGGACTTGTTAAGTAGATGCACTGCAAGTAAGTGGCACTGGACACGTGATATCATGTAGTCAGCTAAACAAAATTCCAAGGATTATTATTTAGTTTCTGTATTGCTACATAATTCCATCTAACCACCATTGTCCTTCCTCTAACAAAGGGGCATACCGGGTAGACACTGCTTTAGAACTCACTTACAAAGTAGATACACTGCAAGTAAGTGACCCTGGACACGTGATATCATGTACTCAGGTAATCCCAATTCCAAGGAATAATATTTAGTTTCTGTATTTCTACATAGTTCCATCTAACCACCATTGTCCTTCCTCTAACAAAGGGCCGTATCGGGTAGACACTGCTTTATAAAGGACTTGTAAAGTAGATACGCTGCAAGTAAGTGACCCTGGACACGTGATATCATGTGCTCAGCTAATAAAAATTCCGAGGATCATTATTTAGTTTCTGTATTTCTACATGATTCCATCTCACCTCCGTTGTTCTTTCTCTAAAAAAGGGGCATAACGGGTAGACACTGTTTTATAATGGACTTGTTAAGTAGATACACAGCAAGTAAGGTACCCTGGACACGTGATATCATGTGCTCAGCTAATCAAAATTCCAGGGATTAATATTTAGTTTCTGTATTTCTACATAATTCCATCTAACCACCATTGTCCTTCCTCTAACAAAGGGCCATAACGGGTAGACACTGCTTTATAAAGGACTTGTAAAGTAGATACACTGCAAGTAAGTGACCCTGGACACGTGATATCATGTACTCAGCTAATCCCAATTCCAAGGATTAATATTTAGTTTCTGTATTTCTACATAATTCTATCTAACCACCATTGTCCTTCCTCTAACAAAGGGCCATAACGGGTAGACACTGCTTTATAATAGACTTGTAAAGTAGATACACTGCAAGTAAGTGACTCTGGACACGTGATATCATGTACTCAGCTAATCCCAATTCCAAGGATTGATATTTAGTTTCTGTATTTCTACATAATTCCATCTAACCACCATTGCCCTTCCTCTAACAAAGGGCCGTATCGGGTAGACACTGCTTTATAATAGACTTGTAAAGTAGATACACTGCAAGTAAGTGACTCTGGACACGTGATATCATGTACTCAGCTAATAAAAATACCAAGGATCATTATTTAGTTTCTGTATTTCTACATGATTCCATCTAACCTCCGTTGTTCTTCCTCTAACAAAGGGCCATAACGGGTAGACACTGCTTTATAATGGACTTGTAAAGTAGATACACTGCAAGTAAGTGACACTGGACACGTGATAACATGTGCTCAGCTAATAAAAATACCAAGGATCATTATTTAGTTTCTGTATTTCTACATGATTCCATCTAACCTCCGTTGTTCTTCCTCTAACAAAGGGCCATAACGGGTAGACACTGCTTTATAATGGACTTGTAAAGTAGATACACTGCAAGTAAGTGACACTGGACACGTGATAACATGTGTCAGCTAATAAAAATTCCAAGGATCATTATTTAGTTTCTGTATTTCTACATGATTCCATCTAACCTCCGTTGTTCTTCCTCTAACAAAGGGCCATAACGGGTAGACACTGCTTTATAATGGACTTGTAAAGTAGATACACTGCAAGTAAGTGACACTGGACACGTGATAACATGTGCTCAGCTAATAAAAATTCCAAGGATCATTATTTAGATTCTGTATTTCTACATGATTCCATCTAACCTCCGTTGTTCTTCCTCTAACAAAGGGCCATAACGGGTAGACACTGCTTTATAAAGGATTTGTAAAGTAGATACACTGCAAGTAAGTGACCCTGGACACGTGATATCATGTACTCAGCTAATCCCAATTCCAAGGATTGATATTTAGTTTCTGTATTTCTACATAATTCCATCTAACCACCATTGCCCTTCCTCTAACAAAGGGCCGTATCGGGTAGACACTGCTTTATAATAGACTTGTAAAGTAGATACACTGCAAGTAAGTGACTCTGGACACGTGATATCATGTACTCAGCTAATAAAAATACCAAGGATCATTATTTAGTTTCTGTATTTCTACATGATTCCATCTAACCTCCGTTGTTCTTCCTCTAACAAAGGGCCATAACGGGTAGACACTGCTTTATAATGGACTTGTAAAGTAGATACACTGCAAGTAAGTGACACTGGACACGTGATAACATGTGCTCAGCTAATAAAAATTCCAAGGATCATTATTTAGATTCTGTATTTCTACATGATTCCATCTAACCTCCGTTGTTCTTCCTCTAACAAAGGGCCATAACGGGTAGACACTGCTTTATAATGAACTTGTAAAGTAGATACACTGCAAGTAAGTGACCCGGGACACGTGATATCATGTGCTCAGCTAATAAAAATTCCAAGGATCATTATTTAGTTTCTGTATTTCTACATGATTCCATCTAACCTCCGTTGTTCTTCCTCTAACAAAGGGCCATAACGGGTAGACACTGCCTTATAACTCACTTGCAAAGTAGATACACTGCAAGTAAGCTACCCTGGACACGTGACACAAATCCTATCAGTAGCTTCATACTACCTTGAACCTAGCTACTTCCACAATATTTTCTTCTCTTTGTAGGAGTCAGTAGTCACTCTGGCCTCAGTACAAACGTTAAAGAAACAAAATTCAACTAGAATGAAACTTTTGCAGGAGCGGATGTCTTACGAAAGCTTAAAAGAATACAAAGAAGAGATTAGAGAATGTAAGGGCCCAAAGGAAGATGATTTATCTAATACAGAAATCATGAACCTGGTTTTGTATGAGCATGTAAGAAGAGAGGAAGTGGAAAGATGCACACGGAAAATTACCGTTTTAGAGAGTGTGGGTGGTATTAATTCGTGTATAGGCAATCAAATAAATAAATTTAAAAGAGTTTGTTATATAATTTATTGATATTGAAATTCTAATGTAGAATTTAAATAAAAAAGCCGGTGTATCACAAGTAGCGTTTTTATTTATTTAATACCTTATCTGAAATACATTTTCACAGCATTCATCCACAGAGGCTATTTACAAAACAAACCACGTTTTGGTATTTTGGCAGTATTTTGTAAGATACATCTAAAGATGATTTCTGTGAAATTGAAATATACATGAGGTTTTAAATAAATGAAATAGTTATTTGTCGTATGGAGGTTTTATTTATTTAAGGTAAACATTACGCCACAGTTGATTTATACAGTTTTACCAATGCGGACTAAAACAATTGTGCAGTTGAAGAAGAGAAAAGCTTCAACAGTGTTTAAATATAAAACCCAGGCATAAAGTATGTGGTACTATAGAATGACTTTTATGAATTGTGATATTTTATTCCATAACGAAGGGAGATATGTAAGACCAGAAAGAAAAATGACGGGAAAGAACGTTTCTGTGCCTGAGCAGGTTATATATTTGGCCAATGTACGTGACATTTAGCAAACGGACGTGTTTAGAATAGTGTAGGAGCTACCAAGTTCAGACCACCGGATGTATAATGAATGAGCTGACAATCTTTGTATCCGATACATGCTGTAATTAGTATTAACTTTAAACGTGAAATTTTGAAATTACTAATTTAAATTAAAACTGAATTTATGCATCTTAATCAGGTGAAAGGGGGGCTTTGATCCCAATACAGTGTGTAGGCTTTTGGGCCTAATGTTTGCTTATGCTTGTGTTACATTCGTATAAAGAAAATCAAGTCCTGCTATTATTGTGTCAAAATAGGGGAATATATGTCACAGTTATGCCTTAGTGCCTATAAGCATTACGTAATATTTTAGTTTTTCTTGATATTTTATTTTCCGTTGTTGAGATATATTTTTGTGTGTAATACACACTTGAGCTTCATTTTATTTGATATATTACATCGGTATTTTCGATTTAATTTTTGATTTAAAGTCCTTGAACTAAACTTATAATAAATATTTTATAAGATAGTTACAACACAGATGGAGTTATTGAAGGGTTATTTCTCCGATTGTTATAAAATAATGATGTGTGAACTATTTAACATTATGGCAATTAAAACATTTTTTAAGCTTTTTCAAGACTCGACTCCAATTTTTCGGGCTCTTAACTTGTTACAAAAAAAACCCAGGTTGTTATAGGTTTGGAACGAAACACTATGAACGCTTTGCATAACTTTTTAAAAGTTTATCTTCGCGACTCCACTAAAGTAAGTATTTATATACACGATTCCTTTACATGATTCCTATCAATATTATTGTGTTCGCAGAACTGTGTAGTCTCTATTATTATGAATGATATTTTCGTTCAACGGATTCATTTCAAACGCACCTAACGTTGTTTAATCCATTTTACCTACATGTATGTATGAAATTGCTACAATTCAAAATTCAACAGAGTATGTAGCTTTATTAGATATGGTAAAACGATTATTATTTGAAAATGTTACATCAAAATTACAACTCACAAAATAATAATAAAATATAAAATAATAAATAAACAACAATATATTAAAATAGGCATAGTTAAATAAATAACGTAAATGTTATAACTCAAGTGAAAATTTTAAATTTAATTAATAAAAAGAAAAAATATTTAAAATTAAATCAAACACGTAAACAAAGCTACGTACACAAAAATAAAAAGAGTACAAAATGCTATTTTGTGAGAACTCAATATGCAATAGGATATATTGGAAAAACAAAATCAAACTAGGGAAAAAAGTATATAATGAAAAGAAAATATATTTAGATATTTTCTGATGTTATCTCAAAACTCAAAAAACATGTTATTTGCAAAAAAAACAAAAATAATTTCAATTAATTATCCATCTGAAATATGGCAGTTATATAAAACTCAGAAATTGAAGGTAACATGGGCCCAAATGCATTATTGGCAAAGCGCAGTTAGAACGTAACGCAAGGGCAGAATAATAAATGAACAAATATTTTAAGCAATAAAGCAATCATAGAATATGTGCAACAAAAGAACCTAATGAGGTATACTCATTGTCAGAGAAGTTTAGAGAATAGGAGAAAAGAGGATGAAAGAGAAATTGAAGCCATAGGCCAGTAGCACACTCTGTCTTTCTCCCCCCTCCACACTCGTGCATACTCATACATATATACATGCAGTCAGGCTAACATACATAAACACACACACACACACACATACACACACACACACACACACACACACACACACACACACTCACACACACACACACACACACACACACATACACACACACACACACACACACACACACACACACACACACACACACACACACACACACACACACACACACACACACACACACACACATACATACACACACACACACACACACACACATACACACATACACACAATCACACACACACACACACACACACGCACACACACACACACACACACACACACACACACACACACACACACACACACACACACACACACACACACATACACACACACACACACACACACACACATACACACACACACACACACACACACACACACACGCGCACACATACACACATACACACACACACACACACACACACACACTCACACACACATACACACACACACACACACACACACACACACACACACACACACACACACACATACACACACACACACACACACACACAAATACACACACACACACACACACACACACACACACACACACACACACACACACACACACATATACATACACACATGTACATATATATTTTGTATATCCTTAAACCGGATGAATATTTATTATTTCAACATTTCATAAACAAGAATAGCTTTTAACTGAACATCTTTAGGCTTTTCCCCACAATTCATTGTCATTATTCTCAAAGGGTAATTAACGTATAACCTGACGACAAAGTAATATATATATATTTAAATACACCCAGAATTCATTTTTAATCTTTACATTCCTGGAATTCTTTAGGTTTTATTTGGAATCCCTATTTGTTTATCCTCTCTTATGTCCGTGAGAGTCACATCTATTTTTTGAAAGTGATACTGTCTTCTTAATTGTTTCCAAACATTGTCAAAGACAATCATAACGATTTTTTGCATTTTCATTATTTAAACCGGGTAGAAAAACTTATGCTATTTAAGTGTAACTGAGGCTTGAATCTTCATTTAGTGAAAGTGCAATGCCCCTAGTCATTCTAGTATAGATTTTTCTTAGTATACATCGAATTTTCAGATTGAAACCAGAAAAGTATATTTATTACGTAACTAGACTATATACAGTTTTTTAAATTTATTTTACTATTTTTGTCTAAGTATATGAATTTTTTAATTTTGATAAAAGGAAATTAAGTTGAAGGTCTATTAAAGTTGTATATTTTAATAACTGTAAATATAAATCCTTATTTTATGAACTACTTTATTACAATAAATTAATTTTGCTATCTTAACTAAATTATGTAAAATATTGGGTTCATTGTTATATATATATATATATATATATATATATATATATATACATTTATATATTGCTATGTTTATATATTCCTTTAATGCTGCATACAAAATTCAAAAGCACATTCCTACAAGCGCGCGTGCGAACACACAACACAGATCTCTTTCTCTAATATTTATTTTTCATC
>JBAIZL010000004.1:189377231-189387231 GCA_036971475.1 Prosapia bicincta | reverse complement strand
TTAATTTTTGAAAAATACATTATTTTATACATTTTAACCAAAGATCTTGGACGCTGTAGTAGAGTAGTGAAAAAAAGTCAATATTTACTTCACCTGTCAAAAAACATAAATTTATTTTACGGATTTCTGTACAACCAATGTTATTTATTGGCACATGATCCTTATCAGTTTATCCAGAGGTAAGATCTCTTGCAGGTTTGCTTATAGCTTCTTCTGGATATTATTTCCTCCGTTACGAAGCGATCGCCCTGTTTTTCTTCTTCAATAGACACCTATTACAAAATATTTTAATGTTATCTATTTTCTTCTATATCTCTTTCCATTCTAAAACCCAGTCAACTTTTCTTTTTCTATCTTCGTCTATTTTTTTCATTCTTTTTTATAACAGCACTTATTCGTTGTGTCTATTGTCATTATTTTTATTATTTTGTAATCTATTTCGTTTCTAATTCTATTACTTTCACATTATTCGTAATGTATACTCGATAGACAGTTGATACATTCGAGCCGTAATAGCTAACACTCAGAACTTGTATATTTTTCTTTATGTATTTTATTATGTTTTATTCAAAAGCTAAGAATTAAATTACTGTTCTACAATTATTGATTCAATCTTGAATTTAGTTTTTTTGTTACGTTCTTGTTGAAAATTACCCTCAGGTATCTGCTCGTTTCAACTCCTTATTTTATGCCCTATTATGTTCTCAAGATATTTATTTTGTAATTTAGAATGTTTTAGATATAGACATTTTAACAAATTTATAGTGATTACAACACTATTTTATTCTTATTTTAATTTTTTAAATGATGTTTTCCAAGCCATCGAAAGTGCTTGTTATTTCGCCATTTTATTGCCATATTAAAAACATTTTTGACATTTCTCTAGGGCTCTGATTCGTTGTCAGAAATGATTCCGTAACTTCATTCTCATAATACTTGTTGAGTGTAGATCGTAATTCTTCTAAACAGTTTTAATCGAAGACTAATAGATTTCTCATCTCGTTTTTCGTTTTCCTTATTCCTCTGTACTTTCTTCTTCAAGGCTGTCATAAGTGTCTAGTTTCCACATATAGTAAGCAAACTCAGTACCTGTAACTCTTATTAATTTAACCAAACATATTAAAAGTCAAAGGCCACAGAAAATTTCATTTAAAAAGTTATATCCAACAGTTACTCAGCATCCAAATACCACTATGTTCAACTTTGGAAATCTTCGGAACAATTCGTTGACTTAAAGACTAATTTTAATGGAAATTTTCAAGTTCCTTAAATTCGTCAAGTTTTACTGATTTAATCGATTTTTCTTTACATTCATAAAACTGCTGAGCCATAAGAAGGTATAATTTTTAAAAAAATAATTAAAACGAGTAGGTATTTATCAAGTAAGTGTCAACATTCACCGAAGAATAGCGATATTTCTAAGTGCGTTTCTTAACCACAATAAACCAAAGTTACACAGCTCTTCATTGTTACCCTACTGATTCATGGAATACCTATGAACCGTGGCAAATGAGTTGTACAAGCGCTTAGACGGTATAGATAGGAGATGTATAAACAAAGAAAAATGTTTAACGAGTTCATTAAAAGATTTTCTTGATTTGTGATTTATCAGCTGAACAACAAAAGCTAGTCCTCAAAACACTCAGAAAATCCATTTTACTGACGTCTTATACGTAGGCCTATATCAAATCAATTATGTGTTATGTTGATGAAAGCATATTAAAGTCACTAATCGCAATGGTATCTGAAACACGCATACACCCATATAGTTTATTTATGAATAACACTAACATTTTTATTCATACATATAACAATTTAAATTTATGTTTATATACAACACAATCTGCAAAGTAATTAGGTAAAATATTATTTTTGAATTACTAGTTACATTTTTGTCACAATAACATCAAATGTAACGTATATTGAATTATAGGTGATTAAAGAAAAACACATATTGTAGAATGATAGAAAAGTCAGGTGGTGAATAGTTAAGAAACGAGATAGTACTGAGAAAGTACTTGAGAAGAGAGTAAAGAGATAGGTATCAACGTCTTCTAGATGTAAAAGCAGTAGATAGTAGTCGAGTATGGTAAAATCGGGTACTGTTTGAGAGAATGAATGTTTGACAGTACTAGCATCAAGACTGGTTGCTTGTTAGCTAATTTACTTAGTGCGAACTATAGCACAAAGAATGCGGTCACTTTTTAGAGCTCTAAATTGTTGTTATTTGTTAGAGCTCTAGGAATGTGATTACTCAAGAGACCATTATAGATGTGATTACTTGCTATTAAACTAGTGATGTTACTTGCTAGAGCACTACTTGCTAGAGTACCACTAAACATGTGATTTGTTGCTCTACCATCAGGTAAGGGGTTACTTGTTAGAAAAAATAGTATATGGTTACTTGCTATTGCACTAGGAATGTGGTTACTTGCTAAAGCACTAGCAATGTAGTTACCTGCTAAACCACTAGGGATGTGGTCTTGCTAAAGCACTAGGAAAGTGGTTACCTGCTAAAGCACTAAGGAAGTGGTCTTGCTGAAGCTCTTCCTAGAGTTTCCTATGTGATTACTTTCTATAGCACTAATGGTGGGGCTACTAACTATAGCACTAGGGATGTGTTTACTTGCTAAAGCACTAGAAATGTGATTATTTGCTATATCACTAGGGATTAGGTTACTAACTAAGGCACTAGGGATGTGGTTACTTGCTAAAGCATTAGGAATGTAGTTATTTGCTATAGCACTAGGATTAAGGTTAGTTGCTGTAGCACTAGGAATGTGGTTACTTGCTAAAACCCTAGGAATGTGTTATTTGCTAAAGCACTAAGAATGTGGATATTGATTAAAACACTAGGAAAGTGTTTACTTGCTAAATCACTAGAAATGTGATTATTTGCTATATCACTAGGGATTAGGTTACTAACTATGGCACGAGGGATGTGGTTAATAACTATGGCAGTAAGGATGGGGCTACTTGTTAGATCACTTGGAATGTCGTTACTTGCTATAACAGTAGGGATAAAGCTACTTTCTATAGCACTAGGGATAAGGTTACTTGCTAAAGCACTTGGAATGCAGTCAATTGGTAGAGCAATAGGGAAATGGTACCTGCTAAAGTACATAGCTGTTAGACAATTTCCGTTTATAAGTATGTACGTCCGTGTATGTGATTTCGAAAATTTTAAAATATATATAACAAATATTGCGTAATCTGTATATGTTGGCTATATCAAATCGTGGATTTTTAGGCTGGAAATATATAATGTAGATAAACATATTTTTTTCTCCTTGGCTCTTAGTCAATACTCTGAATAGAGAATCAGCATTATATAATTGAGAAGAAGAATTTACTAACAATAAAGCTAATAATTAAAATATAATTTATTTTAAATGAAAGTTGATGAAGACCCTAAATACGAAAAAGCTAAAAAAAAAAATAAATCTTTGATCCTTGGTAAAGCAATTTAAATTTTAAAAGAGTATGGAGGAGGAGCGCTTTCGCCGAAATGAAAGCAGTGTTTTATGATAATATCCTTTTCAGGAAGAAATGTATTGCTTTTTCCCTGAGATGAAGTTAATGTATGAGTATAATGTTATAAAAATATTAACCAAGCCTCACTAATATTGTATACTGCATTTATAGTTTGTTATGTGGAAAGCGAAAGAAGACCCGAAGGCACGTGTTATGAGTTATTTTCTTAAAGAATTTTGAAGTCCTGTAAAATATGATAACAATATTACATTGTGTTCTCATAAAGTATAGAGGTAATGGACTTATAAAAATAACAAAAATGCAAATTTTGATCGAAGCACTTTAAAAACTTTGAAAAACAATTCTTTTTATAATACGTCCTATATGTAAGAAAGTTATAGTTAAAAGTACTTAAAATCGGTATTAGCCTATCAAAAGCAATAGTCGACTAAAATGTGAAAATCGATAAATTTTATCTTGATTCACTTGTTTTGCTAGCACTGAGAGTTTTACTTTGCAGACTTCGGTTCTATTTCGTTTTCCACGCAACATCGATTTAATTTTTTAATCTAGTAATTCTATTGTCATTATAACTGCCAAGCAGTTAAAGAAAACAAGATGGCTGAGTGTCGTGGGTAAAGCACATGTAGGGGCCTACATTCTCCTAAACGTTCTGTGTTCGATCCCTGGTAGTGCCAACAATGTTTTAATTCGCTTTTTCAGCACCAGAAAGACTAAACATGTGAAGATTTTTATGAAGAGTAAAACCTATGTAAAGAACGGTTGAAGTGATCAGGTTACATCACCTTCGTTTAAAACCGAGGGACTAATATTGTTAGCTCTTCTCTCTCTAAAGTCTAAACCATTTCATCTAAAAAAATTGAGTTTATTATTATTTTGAAAACAATCATTGAAAAGTGACAGATTTTTAATAAAAAATAAAGACATTTTTAAAGTAATGAATTAATTTTCAGTTTTTATTCAGCAGATACCTTGCAAAGGTGCCAAGTATTGTAAACTTTACTCAAATCCTTCGGTAGAACGTCTGAGCACGTCCAAAGAGACTTAGTTTAATATAAAAATATCTTCATCTAAGATTTTCTTTTCTTCTACCTTATTTGATCTCCGATCACTAACTCTTGAGTTGAACGGAAATTCATTATGAAAACTGGAGACAACTGTATTTTTAGTGAAACTTTGAACAAAGTATTAACCTTAGTAGTTATTATAACCACGACTATTTCAAGTTAAAGTACGTAATGGAAATTTTGAAATGGTAAGAGATTAAAATGAAATAAGCGTCATTGAAACACATTTTTCTTCCTTAAAGTTTTATTTTTATTAGATAAATGTCAAATGTTTTTCATGCTAATTTGACAACTGAGCGAGACAAATATTTTAAAGAGGTAGAAGAAGTTATCTTCTATGATATTTTCTTATTTCAGTTTCCTATTTGTGTGAAACTTTGAGAAGGTTTTTAAAGCGTGGCTGTATAACAGCAGTAATGCCATTGTGAAGGGTATGGAATAAAACCGAGAAAACAATTTTAAGCAATTATAAAACTTAATATTAAATGATTGTAATAAAAACTCCCATTAAGGCAAAATGTAATAACTTTAAAGAAATATTACAGCAATTTAAAATAAAACAAGCTCTATATTTTTTGCGTTCGATCATATTTCTTCTTTATTGTGTGGCTAAAGCCGTTGATCGTAATATCCCAAAGTATATTGGAAGTGTTAAGTTGGGCAGCCAATTTATTTGCAACATAAATAAATGTTAACGGTATATACTGCACTGAACACAGGTTTTTAAAAACCTTGTGAATTCTTTTGAACCGTTAACACATACTCAAAATTCAATTATATATGCCACTTAAATATATATAGTATGTAATATTATTTATATGTTGCAGTATAGGCTACTTATATGTAATAATTTATATTTATTTATAAAACAAACAAACACAAACAAATAATACAAAGAGACACACACACAATAAACGTATATATATATATATATATATATATATATATATATATATATATATAAATAAATATAGATAGATAGATATATACTGTAATAAATTATACATTGGAATAATAAAAAAAGTAAGATATTAGGAAGATAATAAAGCTTACAATAAATTAAACATGTATAAAACAAATATATCAAAACATTATCAACATCAATCAAAGTTTTCTCAAAGTAAAAAGACAGATTTAACAAAAGGTAGTACAAAAAGCTCTAAAAACGACAATATAGGAGCCGTTACAAATTTATAAACATAAAAATTATGTTATAAACAAACACATCCAAGTCAAATAGAAAAATTATTTATACATAAATTATTCAACTTAAACATAAGGAGCCCCAACATATACAATGCAATGATACAAAAATGGCTGTTAATATTTTGCGTTAATTCGATTAAAAGGTATACCTTTATATTTTAAAGAGATTACATAAGAAAGAAATGCACATATTTCTAATCATGCACATTTTTTTGAGACTCAATTTTTATAAACAAATTTAGGAGTGATAAATAAAAGGCAGGTGTTTTGTAATAATCTACTGTATTTTATTGTCGCTTATTATAGTGCTAAGTATTTTACGAAAAACTATGCGCGTATTAAATATCTCTAAACTTAGGTAGGGTGTGTCTAGCTGTACAATTAATTTTTTTTTACTGATTTGTTTGCGAAATCTGCAAACATTGTGAAACATAATGTCCACGTAATTGGGAAGAAAACATTTGTACCAGCATTTGATTTCAATAGGTACATTTTTTCGAAATTTTATAGCTAATCAGTCCAAAACATGACCGTTATACTGCTTGGATGAAAGACACACACACACACACACACACACACACACACACACACACACACACACACACACACACACACACACACACACACACACACACACACACACACACACACACACACACACACACACACACACACACACACACACTGCAGCGGGCCGTCCCACCCCCGCCAGGCCTAGCGCCGCAGTCACCCACCGTGCGCCGCCGCAAGCTCAGAATTTTGACAAGGCCTATCCTAGCCATAACTAGGATACTGTGGAATGACCCGCCAAAATCTGCCAGAGAACATGTCACTGCACTTTAATATAAAAAACCTAACTTGCTGAAATTTAACCCTTTGGGTACGTATTTCCCGGTGAATGATTTCTTTGAAGGCATCTTTATGGCGAAATGACCCTGTAGTTTTAGGAGTGTACGAAATCTGTTTTAAATAATCACACTATTGCTTTGTTGGCAAGTTAGTAAAAAATACGTTTTTTATTTACTTTTTAATTTATTACTACAGCACAGTTTGTACCCATCTTACATCTACTAGTTCTGTAAATTTTGAATATTACATTTATTTTAATCTTTCTTTGTCTATTCTTTTTATATAACCAGTTCAGAGAACTTCTATCTTTAATTATTAGTTTCAGATGGAAAATTTTACTTTAGCTAAGTTCTCTTTAATTGCTTAATACTTGAAATCGAAATTACATAATTCTTTAATTAAACCAAAACAGTCCTTACTTTTTTAACCTACTTTTAATTCAATATTCGATACTTTAAAAACATAAGTGACATTTGTAAACAATTTACATCGTGTCAAAACAATTAATAATTTGAAAACATTTGTCTTAGGAATTATCTATTTACACCTTTAACTATTTAATATATTAAAAAAAAACAGCAATTATATTAAAAAACAATGTAACCCTTTCGATGTAACCCTAATGTTAAACAATCGTTACTTTTAATTTATAAAATAATGCAATAAGCAAATTTCCTCTATTCAAGAACATTTAATAACATGAAATTATTTGTCATGGCAATTAACAATTTAATCCTTTAACTAATTAATATACTTAAAAACAGCAATTATTTTGAAAAACAATGTAACCCTTTAAGCTCAACAATCGTTACTATTAATTTATAAAATAATGCAATAGGCAAATTTCCTCTATTCAAGAACAGGTAATAGTATGAATTTATTTGTCGTGGCAATTAGCCATTTAATCCTTTAACTAATTAATATAATTGAAAAACAGCAATTATATTAAAAAACAATGTAACATTTTACACTAAACAATTGAAATTTTTAATTTAGAAGTTAATTCAATAAGCAATTTTTCTCTATTTAGTTTGATAAATATTTTGAACACTTGATTTGCCAACATTAAAAAAGAAAATATTTATGCTTATGTAACTAATTAAACCAAAACCTTACATTTTATTTGAAATTCTTAACGTAACAAACTGTTTACTAGACACACAATTTTACAATTGTTTAATCGCTCTATGGTTTAATTAAACTCCAAAATAATTTTAATTAATTTTCAATAATTAATTTTGAATAATTTTTATTGAACTTCATTTTAATTAATTTTCATCAAATAATTTTAATTAATTTTCATTTCTACTGATATCTAAATTTCTTTATATAAAAAAACACAAAATGTTCTTATCTAATAACAATTTTAATTTTATTTAATATATGTAATCTTGGTTGGAGAAGACCCCCATTTGGTAGAAGATATTTCCCCCACTAACCGCTACCACCTCTAATATACGCCATAAACAATGCCATTGTTTCACAATTCTTCAACTTAAAAAAAAAAATTTTATTTGAATTTAACTTAATCAAATGTCCACTTTCCCCAAGTCCTTTCTTGGCTGTTAGCGTCCCTGCTGCGAAGTCTTTGTTTCTAACGCCCAGGATGTTCCTTTTGTGTTGTAATGAGAGAATGTTATGTCCTCACTTCGAAACTCGGAAATAATTGAGCTTCCACTTTTCATTTATATATTTGCATCGTCCTATTTAATTAAAATTTTTTCTTTTTTTCGGTTCTACTTTATAGTTTGAATTTCCTCTTGAAAAACCTCGTCTCCTCTAATGTCGTTGGTGGTTGTAGGTGAATTTTGAGGTTTTCTCTCCTTTCCATGTTATTTACCTGTTTTTTGAAAATATACTAATCCCCTTATCCCAGCTAATGGCTTAGCTTTCAGATTTTCAATTACGAAATTTCAATATCATTGCGACGGTATTTGTTAATCCCGATTCTGCCCGTCGCAACACACACCACACACACACACACACACACACACACACACACACACACACACACACACACACACACACACACACACACACACACACACACACACACACACACACACACACACACACACACACACACACACACACACACACACACACACACACACACACACACACACACACACACACACACACACATACACACACACATCTCTCTCTCTCTCTCTCTCTCTCTCTCTCTCTCTCTCTCTATATATATATATATATATATATATATATATATATATATATATATATATATATATATATATATATATATATAGGTATATTCCTTTTTATCTACACCGGTAAAATTGTTACATTGTATGAAAATTAGCGCTCACTGTTGGGAATCAGTTTTAAGATGTGTTTTAAAATTGTATGACGATATTTTGCATTAACAATGAGATAAATTGGATTTGCACAGATGATTTACTTGTAGTTATAATAAATTGACACCAATATTTTAAATTAATCACCTAAACAATTTTTAATAATTAAGATTCACCGAACGTAACGGACTACAAAATTGAAGAGTATTTTAAAGTCATTTAGAAAACAATATTTTTAAGATATACGACTAATTACTATTCTGAACATGATGAAACCGCAGAATGTTATAGAATTACAGGTTAGCGCTTCTCCGAGAAGCATGTAATTAAATTCTTCTTTAGGGTTTGTCCAGCGTGAAACACCCAACTATGGAATGTTTATTGCCATAGCTTCAGCGGGGTTAATGGAGCGTAAACCTAATGTTAGCAGAAAAATTTGAACAGTTTTATTTCGAAATTACTACGTTAAATTACTAAATAGTTGCTTTCAAATTTTATCGGGTTGTATACCTTTTTGGAATCTAACGTCCATGGTTTATAAGGTCGGAGTTATGCATTTTGTAACGTTTGAAACCTAGATATTCTACAAATAACATCAAACGGTAGGGAGAATTAATCTGAAAAAGTGAAGACGAGAAGTGAATCTTGATTTAAGTGGAAATTTTTCATTGATAAAATATTAGGCGTTGTTTGATGGTCACATTAGAATATCCATAACTCAACATCACGAAAGCTTATTTAAGATAATTATCAAACAAGTTTCGGTCACCTTTCAGACATATATGTAACCGAAGTTGCTTGTTGTTTAAATAAAACGATTTAATGATCACACACATTTTGAAGTCAACAACCTGTTCCATTACTTACCACACAACCAGCTTATTCCAACCCCTCTACACTCCTAAAGCTTATACCGACAACCTTTGTACCTAGCCGGACGCTGCCAGTAGAGGTCTTGCTTCGTAAAAGGAACGATTGTTTCGAAACGCGTCAGCAAGCAAGCCCTTACGTATTCACTTAGTTAAGTCTCATTTAAATATAGTTATAATATATGTTATCTTTGAA
>JBAIZL010000004.1:189289731-189372231 GCA_036971475.1 Prosapia bicincta | reverse complement strand
TCTGCTCTCGACGATTTACTTAATATTCTCTGCTCTCGACGATTTTCCTAATATTCTCTGTTCTCGACGATTTACTTAATATTCTCTGCTCTCGACGATTTACTTAATATTCAGCGCTCTCGACGATTTACTTAATATAATTACACGAACAGGAGGTAACGTGACCGACGTCTACTCTCATCGAACGTTCCTGGATGACCTACCTTTTCGATTTTCTCAACACTAACTTTTTCAACCTCTCATCCCTTCTCTCCTAGTTTAGACCAATCACATTTCTTAATTTTAACTTTTTAACGTATATTTTGATATTTAACGTCTTTTTACAACTGACTTTCTCTCATCGCTACCACGTTTTTTAACTAGTTTTTGGAGCGCTTAAAACTGACACGCCTTGTATATTGTAGTCTAAATTTTACAAACTTAATTCATAGTTTTCTTTAGATTCCCTGTTAACATATCGTTACTATATATGTATATATATATATATATATATATATATATATATATATATATATATATATATCGCAATATGTATTTTTGTGTATTAATAAAGAAATAAGTCAAAATACAAATACAAGAATTTACTTTGAATTGTAATTTCAATAATAATTATTGTATTTGTATTTTGAGTTATTTCTTTATTAATACACAAGAATACATATTGCGATATTTATATATATATATATATATTTGTTACCTGTACGATTCGTTACAAATAAAGTTCTCAGACATTCTCAGACTATTGTTCAAGAAATATGACTATCAATGTAACTACAATTCATAATATATATTCGGGGTTGATTCGTTAGCATCCCTCACCTTCCTTCTTACACGGATGTATACTAATTAGAGACCTCTTAAAGTAATCGCCGGGAGTTTGGTCAGGCGTTACACATGTGATGCAACGATCTATATGTCAGACTATAGGCAATAAATAAAAGCTCTTCACACGCAATATTAGTCAAACTGACAAAACTCTTCAAAACAAGAACAATATTATAACGTGTGTTAAATCGCCTGATGTGACAAGTCCGCTTTTAATTTTAAATAATATAAATTGGGAAACATATAAAACATATATTTATAGTCTTGACATGCGTATGTATTTATCCATATTTAATAAATTAAATGTTACATAAAATACAGTAATTGTAGAATATTATACCGTACATGGTAATAGGTAACACGAAATTCTATAATTATAAGTTACATAAGAATCGGATTTGACTTTAAGTTGGGGTGGCTATTAATACTAAAACCAACACTAGTTCACAATTAATATTCTTAACTCGCTTCAATGTAAACGTCATCATCGTCAAACAGTAGATTTTTCATTTCACTAAAATTAGACTTTAACTAAATTAAATGTTTTTTAATTTCTGTTCGTTTTATTGTTATTAATACAAATATTTTGAAATTATATTTACCAGCTTCACCTTTCCTTATACATAAATGATTTATGTATTTGTATATACAATAAGTATTTTTTAAATTAATTTAAACCGTATTGATCTATAATATTAAAGTTCTGATAACTAGATTATCGTCGAAATTTCAAAAAATATACAGAAGAATTTTATGGTTGGTTTTGCTCTGGAAAATAATTGAAAATACAAAAATTTTTTCAAGATTACAATACCCAGTATACTCGTATATAAAATACAGTC
Source organism: Prosapia bicincta (assembly GCA_036971475.1). NCBI lineage: Eukaryota > Metazoa > Arthropoda > Insecta > Hemiptera > Cercopidae > Prosapia > Prosapia bicincta. The sequence goes on along the minus strand of JBAIZL010000004.1, from coordinate 189,370,564 downwards.
TTGCCTAAATAAAAAATGAATAATTATAAACCGATAAATAATTCAGGAAAATAAATATTTTACATAAATAAGCCAAACAAATCACATTAACCTAAAATGTCAAAAAAACATTTAAATGTGATCAAAAAAGATATTGCCCTAATTAAAATAGAGTTTATAAACAGAAAGTTTACATATTACACAACGTTCAATTATATGAGATGTATTAACATTTAAAATTACATTATAGATTAAAAGCAGTTGTAGATTTTCTTTTCACATAATTACTTTAGACAAAGAAGTAATTGAATATTTGACACAGATTTATACTTTCGGAATCATAATATTATAATTATTTTCCCTAACAGTTAATTATATTTCTAATGGTACTAAAATTTAAAAATCTAAATTTTCATAATGATTTATGGTATATTAAATTTAAATTTTGTATAACCTTGCTCTTTTGGTTATTAATGAATTCGAAACTAAACTAAATTTATTGAAAGTTACAAACTACTTTTCAACTTTGTTGATTTGAAATTGTTGAAAAAATAAATTATATGCTGTAACATGCTGTTATTTTTTGTTATAATTCAGCAAATTGAACAACTATTTGTTACTTTAGTTAATGTAAAAATCGTCCTAGTTTAAAAGAAATGTTTGGTTCTAGAAATGTTTTATGACAAAGCTAGTGCAACGGAACGCCATGATAAACCGTAAACTAATGAAAGGGATTTTCTGACTGTATAAGGGTGGGAGATTCAATAACCATGTTCTGTGACCGTGAGAAACGTCTAATCTTTCTTCTATTAGCCACGCTGGAAGGAGGTCGACATGGGCCTGAAATTGTTATTATTTTTGTAATGAACATTTATTGATTTAATTTTCAAAATATCATAACAATGGGAAAATTTGTTATAAGTGGCTTTGTTTCGTTTATCTTGGTAGCCTATTATCAAAATTAAACTATGTTTTAAGAGTAAACCAGTGTAAAGTTTTAATATGTGTTAACAAAGCCATGTATGTTCAAGTGATTGCCGAAGTATGTTTTAAATTTAATATCTTGATATTTCTCGATATATTCAAATCAGTAAATATACAAATCCTTTGTACATTAACCTAGCCTTGTCATAACCATTTGTAAAAGACTTAAAATCTTTGTAATTTAATTAATATCGTAAAATTTTAAATTGTTTTTTTTTTTGAAAATACAAACAAGAATTTTAATGTAACTTGTCCTCTTTAGAACGATTTAAATAGACAGCCAGTCTGCCAAGTTAATCGTAAGTTGCAATTGTTAAGGAAAACAATTGACTCGATGAGTCTTATCGAGGGATAAAGAATAATAATGTTTGAATAAAGATGGTTAAGTTTTTCGTAATAAATTAAGCACATACCAATTTTCAAATAGCGGGAGGGTTACAAGGGTAGTAAAATATTTCTAGATAGAATTACATGTCTAACCTTTTGTTGAGGTCTCCAAACCCGCTCACTACAACATCCAGTGTATATTACACAATATATATTAGTACAAGTTCTGACCACACCATGAAACGGATTTATTTGTACTGAAACGGCTTTTCAGAAGAGGAAACTTGACGCTTTAAGTAGTTTTTATACTTATAGACTTGCATTTATCACTTTAAACTTGTAAGGAAAGAATGTTTTTCCTGTAACAGTTTATCCCTATATAAATCTAAAATTTATTAGTTACTTATTCATAGCTCCTTTTCTTTACCCACACAAAATGGCTATGCTTGTACTTAATGTCAGAGTTTCTATCTTGGACTAAAACCAATGTCATTAATTAGAGTTAACCTACTATATTTCTCCTTCAGCACAGGGGGTGGAGATTAGTTATGGTTTAAACGTTAAATTGACTTTGGAGGTATAACGACAGACCAGTAAATATATAATATGAAAACAAAAAATTTATTTATAGAGAGACGTAAATTATTGATTGTGGTAAATTCTATTTAAAGTTACTTAATTTTGAATAAAAGTTTAAATTGGCTGTCCCACGTGTTAGTTAGCTGTCGCGCTTATTCGTTTTCACACATCGGATGTAACATCAACAAAAAATTGCAAATATTTGTGTTGTTATAGTAAAATAGCGATAGCTAAAATTATAATTTTATAAATTTTATTTTTATTTTTTTTTCATTTTAGATTATTTTAAATGTTTATGTTAATATTACTGAAACAAACAAAGCAATCTAAACTATCATAAATAGACTCGTCAGATAGAATAAATTAAAAGTTTTTTCTCTGAAACATAATGCTCTTTAGAATCGAAAATGCCTGCGAATTAATTCTTAGTAATATTTTGAGCTTGAAATGCGAGAATTGAGAACATATTTTCAAAGGAAAAGAAATTAAACAACTTTAAATAATTAACAATACTTTAATTAATTTTAGATTCTAGAAGCTTACGTTGTTAATAATGTTAGAGTATATTTTATTTACAAATACGTAAACGAAATACACGCGACAGGTTTCAGCACGTAATCGACTCACGTGTAGTGCTAATTATTAGATCAGCCATTTCACTATCTGTATAAATTACCCATTAGTAAGAATATTATATTTCTTACAATACAATTATTGAAGTATATCAAGTAAAGATCACTGTCCAAGATACAATTCATAAAAATATATTTTCACGTGTATTGAAAGCATCGATCAACTGATTAATATAATAATTTCAACAACAGATATAAAACGCAGAGCTTCAAGTTCACTGAAGGTTGCAACTTATTTTTCGATTATTTTTCAACACTTTATGAATAAAGGTCTAATGTTATTAATAATGAAATGCTTTATAATTATTATAAAAAAAACTAAATTTGGCTAATTAGGTACACCATTATTAGGGATTAAAAAATTGTAGTTTTTAGCATTTTAATGATTTTATTTGGAAATAATCATATATCTTTATATGGTGGAGAAGAAAACGGGTTTGATATGAACCAAATTTTGTTAAAACCAGTTTATCTACTATCTTGATATAATTTATTTCATGAATAACGAACAATGGGTTCCAGATAAAAAATGAACCTTTTTTGGAACTATATTTATTGTAAATGTTTAATTTATTTTGATGATATTATTGCCATTTACCAAAATGAACTCTGCCAACAAGCTTGGTCGAGGTGGTTGTACCTTCCTCGAAGGAATTCCCATTTAAGCTATTTAGCCTCGTCCAGCCTTATTAATCGGGCATCACGCAATACGTGATGACAACTATAGAAGTAAAAGTTTGATGGGAGGTGATGGTAAGATCAAACGCCATCCCCAGTAGCATTCCAAAGGAGGTCGTGGTTGTTACCTTTCGGAAGGCCACCGGTCGTCACAACGAATGAGTCCCGAAAACTCGCCCACTTGTCCTAGTACGACTGATCATCTACCCGTCTCTAGTGCTCTAGATCACTTCAATAATGAAAAAACTTTGCAGGGAGACTTCGATCTATGACATAGTTGTCATGGACGGATGTTAGCTGAGTGTTGGTAAGTTAGTAAGTAGTTTTAGTAACTTTCCTCTAATATTCTAAACAGTCTGTATGTTTGCCATGTCCCAAAAACACTTAAAGTAAAAAAGATGTTAATGATAGGCTTTAATAAATTAATTATAACAAAATAAGTGTAAATCAAGATAATAATATACAATGTTAAATAAAAACTACAGCTCACAAAAGAACACAATTCGGATATCCAACAGAAACGGATACCATTTAACAAAAAGAAAGAGTTTATATGGAGATTTAATGACTCTGTAAACCAGGTTTTTAAAAGTGAAGTTTCTACAACTGTTGGGGAAGATTTGGTAAATCAAAATATTTTTCTAAATCTCATTAAAGGCAAAATTAATGAATCTCGACAAGAATATTAGCGACAAATTTGTTTTTCTAAAGATTAATGACGTAAGGCAGATTTAGAGGAAACGGAGCGTAATCTGACGTCTGCAGTTAATTACTGCTCCCTCCCCCCGACTTATAACTGGGAAATATTGCCATTCGGTGGAGTCGTGTTTACTTCATACTTTACTTTATAACTTCGGGTTTTTTATTAAGGTATAAATATTTCATTATTTGAGTTAAGAAAATTGACTAGATCTTGAATAAAACGTTCCACTCTGAGATGAACGTCAGAGAAACATCAGGTTTTCATTATTATATTTTGCTGTAAAACATTATGAACTGTTAAATATTGGACAATTAGTTAATAATATTATTTAGCCAGACATGAAAACAGTAGAAAAACGTCCATAATATTAGAAGAAACGACTTCCAAAAAATTAAAGTTGAAAATATACATTATTAGATATTCTGTAAAATTAACCTGGATGAACCCAAAATAATAAAAACATTAAAACTTTTAGCTAAGAATCCAAAAATAGTTTGTAACTGTTTTTATTTTTGTTGGTAGCTTTAATTCTTTATGAATTAAAGCTGATTTTAAATATTGCCGTTTATAGTTACATATTTAGAAGATGACCTGCAAAGTCTTATTAAATTGAGATGTAAGGGATTTGTGTGCTCGTCACATTATTGCTCTCTTAAATCTTCAATTAAAACAAATCAAACATAGTTTATTAACCCAAAAAGATAGAAATTACAAACCAAATACATATTACAGAAACACTGCATTAGTTACTGATTTTGAATATTTAACAATTTACTTATTTATACGGAAATTTACATATTAATAAATCAATCGCTGAAATGACTTTATTTTCGAGTTTGCTTGCTTGCTCTTTTCATAATTAATTCTTACAATTTAAAATGAAAACAAATGCACCAAATGATGCATAAATTACATTTAAATACGCATGGACCAATTTAAAGTTTATTAATTTTGTACTAAACTGTTTAAGCATTTACATTTTGTGATTGTTCACCAAAATTTGAACTTGTTCACTTAGCTGTTTTACCAAGGTGTAGCCTCGCATCCTGTAGCATTATTGGATAAATCCTCACAATATTGGTCATGAATATGAAAAGGCTTCAGTAACTCCGCGTTCCATCTTTGTTCTTGGAATCGTGCGTTGTCTTCTACCTTCTGATTACAAGAAATTAAATATGACTGTTACATTACAAATTTAAAATAAAACATTTCCTCGCTCTTGGAGACGACCGTTGCCTTCTACATCCTGATTTCAAGAGAGTTAATTATCGCTAGCAAACAAGCGTCCTAATTACCGCGCATCGATTTCCGCGCATATACTTTAATTTTAGTTTCAAACTATTCCAACAGAGGCCACTACCAACCAGAGATTTGATTTGTTTCTAACAAATTACAATTTTTTGATCTAGTTCCATTATTATTACATTTTGAATACATTCTCGTTCGTTTTCTGAAATTTTCTTTTTTAATATGTAACACCATCTAAAATGTGTTACAAGTTTAAAACCTTTATATGCATTTATCAAACACATATAGCCTCATCAAAAGGTTATAACTGAACTCAATACTTCACTTGTGATGGCTATGAATGTGCTCCAAACACATTTAGCCTCATCAAAAGGTTATAACTGAACTCAATACTTCACTTGTGATGGCTATGAATGTGCTCCAAACACATTTAGCCTCATCAAAAGGTTATAACTGAACTCAATACTTCACTTGTGATGGCTATGAATGTGCTCCAAACACATTTAGCCTCATCAAAAGGTTATAACTGAACTCAATACTTCACTTGTGATGGCTATGAATGTGCTCCAAACACATTTAGCCTCATCAAAAGGTTATAACTGAACTCAATACTTCACTTGTGATGGCTATGAATGTGCTCCAAACACATTTAGCCTCATCAAAAGGTTATAACTGAACTCAATACTTCACTTGTGATGGCCATGAATGTGCTCCGAATAAACATTACGGTTTTATAACTTGTTTTGAAATTATAACTTTGTTTTTGTAACTTTTAATTTTAATTTATGTTTCATCAGTAATTATTTTGGTACTTTTACTTATAACAAAAGTGGCCTTTTTCAAGTCATGGCCTGCAGAAAACCTCGTAGTTTTTCCCAGATTGTGTGAAGCTACGCATACGGCCGCCAGTTGCAGATAAACATTTGGAATCAGATCGTAAACAAAACTTTAGTCATACAATTTAGGATGAATAATACTGGGTAATTGTGACAAAATGTCTAACAACAAATAATTTTTTAAGTAAAGTAGTGAAAGATATTACTCATAGAAATTTTCATTATTAAATATTAAATAAACTGTAAAAAAATGAACTAAATTTTATAAAATTGTATTTAAACATTTATTGCTTGCAAATAGGCTGTTTGGTTGAAAAGTTATACTTTTGTTCATGAATTACAATATATCAACTAATTATTCTACTTTTATTAATATATTTGGAGTGTGACAATTATTATTCACAGCTCATAAGCTAGGTGTTTTTCTGGTCCTTGATCAAATATCACGGAAACACGATGGTTTCTCATAAAAAGCCACTTTCGGTACATGTCAAGATATATACTATATATGGGCTCAACAGTTTTTCTAGTAGCAGACAATCGCATGGTAGATAAACTGGATCTGCTTGAAATACATCAGGAATAAAATTAGAGGGCTCAAAAGGAGCTGCCGAGTATCACTATCCACCTAATAGGCTAGTAATTTGAATTACAAAATTAGACAGTTTTAGTTTATATGCTTAAAGTTTCGAGACGGTAGCCTCACTAACAAGGTAATTGTGAGGTAATACCCCTCCTTTTGGAGCATAACGCTATCCCAGCCTCCAGGGCTCTGGTATAATCTATCGACGGTGTTTCCTGTCCAGGTTTTCACCTTTCTCTTAGCGCAACACTTAGAGTAGTTTTTCATTTCACTATCTCCTGATTTTTCATATGCTTATTAGCTTGGCGCATGGGGGATCATTCCAGATCCCTTTTTCGCGTTGGGGTACTAAAAACATGCGCATGTAAGATGGAGGCAGCTCGCTAGAAGATGACTCCCACGAGGCCCGAACGGGTTTTGAGAGCCCATACAAGGTGGGTTTAATAATTTTTTTATATCACTCTAAGTCTTACATATTTAGGTTCTTCAATAAATGGACTAAAATATTATTAGGAGATATTATGATGAAGTTCTGTTATAAAATATTCGCTCAAAACTAAAAAGCACAAACTAAATATTTAATTAAAAATATTATAAAAACTTATTTTTTAAAGTGATAAAAAATATAAAATAACTTTTCCTACATCCATACGTATGCATAAATATGTACATATTCTTATGGCAACAGTGTGAATTTCCATGTTATATTTACCTATATATATATTCATACAGATTGTCTTTTTTATATTATGTGAGTGGCAGTAGGTTTTAAAAGTGAATTTTATATCACTTGAAATTCTTTGAAAACAAAAATTATTAAAAATTGGTGTGGCTCATTCATTGATAATTGCAAAAGCTTTATGGATTAATTGTTTACCATCAACTATTTACACATGCAGCTCACTCGTATGTTTTAAATTTTATAAGTATTTTTATATCATATAATATTAATAATAAATACACAAAAACCTCTTAACCACAATTTTCCTTTATTTTACCCTTATGTACATTTCAGTTACAAAGTAACCATCCTCAGAGGGATAACATACAAAGACTCCCAGACTCAAAGACTCAATCTTTGTATGTTACCCCTCTGAGGATGGTTACTTTGTAACTGAAATGTACATAAGGGTAAAATAAAGAAAGTTTGTGGTTAAGAGGTTTTTGTGTAATTATTATTAAATTCAACCACAGTATATTCCTAATAAATAGTATCATATAATATTATTTTTTTAAAACTGTTGAAATTTATATAGTATTATAGTACTAAAAACCCTTCAATGGAATATGCATCTGTAAGGATGTAAGAAAAATTTCATAATTATTTAATACGTTTTAAGTCTTTTTAAACGCCTTATTATTAACGTGTGTTTTTTTACAACAATTGTTTTACTACTAAATGTTCAGTACTCGGCCATAATATCAGCATAATTAACCTTATGTTAGTATTAAATTGGGAAATCATTAAATTGTGTAAAGATTTTCAAGTGTTTTTCTAACTAGAAAATTGGGTTCTGCTTTAAGCTATACTTGAGGTTTGTTAAACACTTTGGGGAATTTGTTAGAACAAGTACGATTCAGTCAGTGGGGAAGGATAGGGTTTGGTAATCACGAGGTTACAAAGAGTCAGTTGTCTGACTGCTTTGTGAACGGAAGATTGATTCGTCAGTAAATACACTCAGTCATACAAGATGGTGCAAATGTTCTGATGAAGGTCTTTGCTACAGTATGGCTTTGCTAGCATTAATGGAAAAACAAGTTATACTTGGAAATGTCTGATGTGGAGCAGAGCCTATGACATAATGTAGTGAAGAAGCATGGTTATATAGGGTGGTAGAATAGTTGGTACAGAAAAAAATACTATATATATATACTTTATAAGAAAATATTAAATATAATGTTTCAGTTATATTTGTAATTTCATGTATATTGTTTCGACAAAATCTTTTATACTTATCCAGGAGTAAAGCAACACAGCAATTTCTAAATGCAATTTTCCTAAGTCTAAACTAAAATGGATTTTCCTGTTCCTCATCCAGAAAAAAGAAAGTGTTTCTGCGAGAAAGCGGACTTATTTGTGACTTTAACTGTTTTTACGGAAGCAAAACATCACCGAGTTGAAGTTTTTAAATTTATCTTTAGACTCTGCAAGTTTTGGCGTAAACATTCAAGAGTTATGGTGGAGCATTTCTTGTTTACAATGTGAGAGAATGCTCCTACTTCCCTTTCACCTAATTTATGCAATGCAAAGTAGTTTTTTCTTCGGTCTGATCAAACCACCCAGTCCAATACCCCCGAAGTGTGACCTAAAACCAATTCGTAAAGTTATGCTGATTTATTTACATATTTATACGCAATAAAAATATGAAAATATAATTTTGTCTTAATTGTGCCCTTATTTGACAGACATATAAAACCTTATTATAAGCTAATTCATTGGCAAGTGTTGTATTTTAAATAGGTTCTAATTGCGTCCTAATAACTATTGTTACAGGGTGATATCTCTTTGTTATACGTTTATATCTACGAGTAAGTCTCTCTATCTGTTAGTTTTTATTTACTTGTTAGTGTTTGATTTTTCTCTGTTGTTTTGTTTTTAACTACATAAGTTATTTGACTACATAAGTAATGGTTTGGCCACCTATATATTTGTATGTTTTTGTTATGGCATGTTAATCTGAAAATGGCAATTGTTTTATTTATACCTCTCTAATGATGCATCTATTTTGTCTAATGCATCTATTCTGTGATGTGTGTCTCTATTACCTCTCCATATAGATTTTAAAAATATTATAATATATATATATGTATATATATATATATATATATATATATATATATATATATATATATATGTATATATATATATATATATATATATATATATATATATATGTATGTATAATGCCAATATTTGAGCTCAGTTGTGAGCAACGCTAATAACTTAGTAATAACTGATACAAACTCATAAGCAATAAACTATTTTGATTAAATGGTAAGCCGGTTGAATATCAAGTCAAAATTTATTTATTTAGCGAAACTTTTCTGCAGCTAATTTGTTGCCCTTATCAAGCCTGTAGTGATTTGAAAAACAAAGTTCTTACGTCTAGAGTGCGAAAGAGTGATGTAAGGAGGCAAAACATCAAACCCCCTACACTTTACCAAAAATTTGGGAAAAGACGAGTTAGCAGATCTGTAGCTCAAAGAAAATATTTGGTAAAGTGTAGAGAGTTTGATGTTCTGCCTCCTCACTTTACTCATTTGAATTTTAAATATAAGGACTTTTTTCATAACACTACAGACTTGATAAGGACAACAAATTAGTTTCGGAAACGTTTGCACTAAATAAGTTAATTTTGACTGAAACTATTCAGCTTATCATTTATTAAATAATAATCTCGAGTGCTCAATTAAACACGAATAAACTATTTTGTCATACACGTTTCAATAACATAGTGAATATCATAAGTGAGGTAAACTATCCCACCTATGTTGAATATCTCTTTGTTATTGAAACGTGCGTGATAAATTAATGATATAATCATAATCGGTGTGTATAGTTTTGCTTTCTTATGATGATATCTCTGTCATTGAAACCTGAAGAATAATATATTGATTTTGAATTTTTCTTCGTTGTATACACACACACACACACACACACACAAATATATATATAATTTTACATTCACTAAAATATATTCTTATATTTCGAATAATGTATTGATTGATAATGTGTGACTGGAAAACATTTCTTTTTTTATGTACAGTATATTATGTATTCTATAAATAAGTCAGTAAGAATATATGTGTGTTTTACTCTACTAATAGTAATATATATATTTATATATATATATATATATATATATATATATATATATATATATATGTCAAAACAACTGAGGATATACAAGTACAAAAATCGTTTATTGTACGTTGCATAAAGAATTAAATTTGGATCGCATTTTTTCATTTAATAATTTGTTAATAATACTATTACAATAAAAATATTGAAAAGAACCCCAATACCACAAAAATAATCAAAAATAACAAATAAGACAAGCTACTTAAGATTAAACCCTTATGTACATTTCGATGACCATGTCATCATCATCACCATTTTAGTTTATTAATTGTTATTGCTGTAGTTTTTATTACATATGTATTATTATAATGTAATTTTTGACATAACCTATTTGGTTCCTGATGACCGATCGTTATTTGTCGGTCGAGGGCGGAGAGGGGGCGGAGCTTACCTCACGCCTATATATAGAGACCGCGGAGAACGATTGGTATCATTCTAGTTTGTAACTTCTTGTGTGCTAGATTGTGTTTTGTAACTAGACCCTCTGATGATGATGACATGGTCATCGAAATGTACATAAGGGTTTAATCTTAAGTAGCTTGTCTTATTTGTTATTTTTGATTATTTTTGTGGTATTGGGGTTCTTTTCAATATTTTTATTGTAATATATTGTACCACTGTGCTCTTGATATTGTGTATTATCATGGCTTCCCGGTCAACTGAGCAAAACCTTTTTAGTAAGTTAAGTTTAAAAATAAGTTCATTACAAGTAGATATCGGTTTTTTGAAAAAATGTCAACGTTTTAAAGTTTTTCCTAAATTTATAAACGGTTTCCGCATTAATCTTAATAATTCACGTACCAAGAGAGTTATCGAATTTGCGAAACTCAAATGGTTAAAATTAGAAATTAAATATCTTTATAGTAAATTAGCTAATTTAGAATTAAAAAAGTACAATTTACACCTCAAATTAGCAAAGGATAGTAACGCTATTGTTTGGAATAATTTTTGTAGAAAAATGTATGTAATAAATAAGCATAAAATTGATTGTAAGGTAAAAAATCTGGATAAGAAATTTGTAGCAATTAGTAAACATTTAAATTTGGATGAAATAGGTAATAATAATAAAAACCCTACCTGTCCGCTAGTTCGTAATGAATCTAGCCAAACTTTTAATAGAGAAGAAATTAATTTATTAAGCAAAGGGTTAAATTTTGCACATTGTAATTACACTAACAAAACTGTAGTTGATATAGTAGCTAATATAGAAAGTAGTATTTCTAATTTAAAAGAGTCAGATAAAAATTACATAAGAAACGCCTGTAAAATTAAAATGGAAAATAATATTCGTATGGCCAATAAACCGGCTAATGTTAAAAATAATTTTGAGTTAGTTAAAGGTCTTTGTAACAAAGATTGTTATTATTTAAAAGCTGATAAGGGTAATACAATTGTAGTTTTAGATAAGAACGATTATGTCAATAGAGTAACTAAAATGTTAGAAGAAGGCCCTTATCAGAAAATTGTTAAAAACCCACTAAATAAGTTTGTTCAAGTTACAAACGATACTATTAAGAATTGTAGTTCAGTCATTCCTAAGAAAGATATTTATAAATTTAAAATTTCTAATCCTGTTATACCTAGGTTATATTGCCTTCCAAAAATCCACAAGGAAGGGAAAGCAATGAGACCTATAGTTTCTGGGATTGATTCCCCAACCTACCTTTTATCAAAATGGTTAGCCTATAAATTTACTTCTTTAAAAGAAAAACGTGGTATGTTTCCTATTAAAAATAACATAGAATTTGTCAACAAGGTTAAGAATATAAAACTTAGTAGTACTGATATTATGGTATCTTTTGATGTAAGTTCGTTGTTTCCTAGCATTCCTGTTAAAGAAACTATATTGTTTGTTGAAGATTTTTTAAAAGAAAACAACATCGAACCTATTAAAATAAACGAATATGTCAAATTAACTGAAATATGTATGTACCAAAATTTCTTTAAATTTAATAATGAATTTTATAAACAATGTGATGGAACTGCTATGGGTAACAGTTTGTCTCCTTTCATTGCTGAGCTTTTTATGAGCAGATTTGAAGAAAACTTAAAGAATAGTATTACTTATTTTCCTAGGATTTGGTTAAGATATGTTGACGATGTTTTTGCGATCTTTGATAGCAGTAAATGTAATGTTGATGTTTTTTTTAAACCAACTTAATAGTATACATAGTTCCATTAAGTTTACTTATGAATTAGAAACTAATAATCGTTTACCATTTTTAGATATTCTGTGTATTAAAAATCAGGAAAAAATTGAATTTGATATTTACAGGAAACCTACTAACAATAACAGATATATTTTAAATAGTTCCAACCATTGTTATACACATAAAATAGCAGCATTTAACAGTTTGGTTAACAGAGCTATCAATGTACCACTTAGTCCTAGACGTTTTTATAAGGAAATTAATTATATCAAAGGAGTGGCTAGATATAACGATTTTGATGCTAAAATTATAGATAATATTGTTAGAAAACAAAGATTGAAATATGTTTTGAACACAACTACCACTCTTCATAAAGAAGTTAAAAAATGTACTTTTATTAGTTTACCTTTCGATAATATTTTAACAAAAGGGTTAGACTCTATTTTTAAAAAGGTAAATGTTAAGATAGCCTATAAAACTCAAAATAAACTCAAGCATTTATTGTGTAACCCGAAAGATAAAATTCCAATGTTGGAAAAATCAGGTATTTATAAGATAATTTGTAGTACTTGTAACGAGATGTATATAGGTCAAACTAAAAGAAAAATTGTAACCAGATTTAAAGAACATCTTGCCCATATTAAATATGAAAGACCTGAAAAATCAAGTGTAGCAGAACATGTCCTTAGTAATCAGCATGATTTAGATAAAAATGTTATTTTAGCTAAATGTATAAATTCAAAAAAGTTACTTAATAGTTATGAAAGTGTTTTTATAGTCAAATCAAATTGTAAATTAATGAATGCAGATAATGGACCTATTCCTTACTCACCATTATATACTTTACTTAAATAGCTTTCTTCAAATTACGATGTTTTAATCTAATTACTTTTAGTTTATTAATTGTTATTGCTGTAGTTTTTATTACATATGTATTATTATAATGTAATTTTTGACATAACCTATTTGGTTCCTGATGACCGATCGTTATTTGTCGGTCGAGGGCGGAGAGGGGGCGGAGCTTACCTCACGCCTATATATAGAGACCGCGGAGAACGATTGGTATCATTCTAGTTTGTAACTTCTTGTGTGCTAGATTGTGTTTTGTAACTAGACCCTCTGATGATGATGACATGGTCATCGAAATGTACATAAGGGTTTAATCTTAAGTAGCTTGTCTTATTTGTTATTTTTGATTATTTTTGTGGTATTGGGGTTCTTTTCAATATTTTTATTGTAATATATTGTACCACTGTGCTCTTGATATTGTGTAATAATACTATATTTATATATTTGGAATTCTTCAAATATATTGCTAGTCTTTATTAATTTATTTTATAAGTTTCACATTTTCTATATTTGGAAGTTTATAGTTATTATTAATTCAATGATTTGCGAAATTTGATTTGTATGTTTCAGGATATATTATAGCAATATAAATAAATAAATGTATATGTATATATAAGATTACAATAAGTAGGTATTATTTGCAGTATATATCAAGACGATCTACCTTTGTAACCCAGATAAGAGTTCATCCTCCAACATAAAACAAATGTCGTCGTAATAGATTGAACAATACATTTGATCTAGTTTTCGACCGCTCCTACTTTGTTATTTCTGTGTCGGTATTTTCTGGCTCACGTTGACCAAGATTTTATTTGTGTAGTTGCGCACGTATCAAATATGGGGAAATTCAGTAACTTGTAATTAAGTATTGTAATAAATGTTCTTATTTACACTATAATATAATACTCTAATGGATATAAAAAATAAAGTATAACACTTGTGTGAAAAATAACCGATTGAATAAAATAATTTAAATGCAAAAGTAAAACTTAATGTACGAATATATGAAAGTAAAACCTAATGTTTGATTCATGTAGTAAATGAAATAAACTTATCTAATATTTAGAAATATTAGTTGATGGGGAAATATTCATCTCATCTCCTTCGTGTTTGTCATTTTTATGAATATTATTAGGCTATTCCATATTTATTAAAATTTTGGTGTACAATTTATTCACATTATCATTAATATAGAGGTCAGGTTTCATTTAACTGTTATGGTTTAAGGAGTTATATTGTATGATATTGTATTATATGTCTATATATATATATATATATATATATATATATATGTGTGTGTGTGTGTGTGTGTGTGTGTGTGTGTGTGTGTGTGTGTGTGTGTGTATCTAAAAATATATATTTGCGTGCTTGCTTACGCGCGCGCGCGCGCGTGTGTGTGTGTGTGTGTGTGTATGTGTGTGTGTGTGTGTGTGTGTGTGTGTGTGTGTGTGTGTGTGTATGTATATAAAAATATATTTGCGTGCTTGCTTACGTGTGTGTTTGTGAGTGTATTTGTGTGTGTGTGTGTGTGTTCTTCAGTTATAGACACGCTTTTGTGAGTACTCACTTTAGTTTTTTATTTATACTATTTAAAAAAATATAAAATCTGATAACACATGTAAGCTATGAAGGAATTAACTAAGACCTTATATTCGTGACACAAGTATAATCATTGTTTTAGTTGCACAGATTGGCTCAGTGCCTAGGACTTTTATTGTACTTCCGTACTTAAGCATTCCAACCACAGATTCGTTTGGTGTAAACAGAGCCCTGTGTTTGGACCTAATGAACATCTGTGACGCATTGCAGCGTGGCAATCTTCCAGAACGCAGCAATGTAGGACAAATAATGTTGCTATTACAAAAGCCATGGACGTAGTGTAACCTGGATTGCGGAAAATTAACTTAGCATTTTAAAGTTTTCGGGTATAAAATCCAACTGTTTCACTATAAAATTTTATGAGATAATGTTTATGGATAGAGTTTAGAAAAGATAAGGCTTGTTGAAGGATTGATTTTAAAATTATGTGTAAACGGAAATACATGTTGAGCAAGGATATTTGCAGTTTTTCTATACAGTGTGGTTTTCTAGTGGTTAAACATAGCTTTCTTAGCATTTAGAACACTAAACAAATTTAGACAATCTCATTTGTAGGAATAATTTATAAACACTAGAATGAAATTTTAACAGTAAATAAGTTATATTAGGTTCAAATTTTATTATTGTTATTTGCAGGTAATTTCTAACCATATATTTTTACGCGAAACTGAAAATGACCAAAAACGAATAACTAAAAAAACAACTTTTTAAAGGCATTTTCTGTAAAAAACGAATAAATATATCGTTATAAAATGTTTGAATGTTGTCAGGTAATGACAACAATAACACTGCTGCACTGAAAGCACTCTAGCGTGCAAAGTATGCACCACAGGGTTGTATTACACACATGACCTTATTCGCTAATGACATCATTGTTAGCGTTTTATTTCTGTATGCATGTTGCTTTCCATTTTTACATTGTTAAGTACTTTTTTTCTAAAGAAATTTAATTAATTATTTCTTCGCAGGTTCACTGTCAACAAGAAATTTTTCATAAGAATTAGTTTTGTGATTTTTTTAAAAGAGTTAGTAAACTAAACATCCTTAAATGGTTGCTTTCTGTGTAATGTATACTTTAACATTTTTTACATTTTCATTAACATTTTTATTCAAACCGGATTGGTTAAATTTACAATAAAATAGTAATTGAATTGTAAAATAACAGTAAAAGTGAAACTGTTATCTATAACAACATATTTTGAGATTATACATATATCCAGAGACTTTTCGTCAGCATTCAGAGAACGAGTCAACATAATATCCACGCACAAGATCCCACTAAAATCTCTGATTTCACACGAAATACAGTATTTTGTACTGAATCTCTTTAAAGTGAGAGTAGAATATTAATTACCTTATTTATCAAGGTTGTTTTACTATTACGTTGACTGAATGTTGCATTCCAGAAATATTTTCCTCATGGCTTCTTATTTATCTTCCTGTTTGCGACCTTTCTTCTTACCATTAAAAATTATGTTTTAAATGTATTTTCTTACTTTTTGACTGTAGCATTTTTTTATATTTCTCTTTTCCCTTTGTTCGTTGGGTTCTTCCACCCTTGATATTCGTCCGTTCAGATACTCCTAGAAGACGTGACTCTGATTTTTAGGTACTTGTTAAATCTTGTAAGTATTGAAATATCTCGGTCTTCAAATGTGTTATATTTGTTTTTATTATAAGTAAAAGATTTAGTAGTTTAAATTTAAATATTTAAGGTAATAATTTAAATATTAAATGAGGTTTAAAAGATACACCTTTAAAACTATTTGTATTCATTGAGTAATATATAAAATGTTTTAAAATAAAATAATAGTATTACTCGATGAAAAATAATAAAAACCATACAAATATATTTTCATAGATAATTTTGAATTAAAGAAAAAGGTTTAGAAAACATTTTGAATTATGATTTTCTTTTGACAACAATTTTATTTTAACAAAATATAGACATGTTTTCTCTTTATCTGAAGTATTTAGAAAATGACATTGTGATGACGTCATAAAGTGACACATAGGTGTCCCGTGACCCTAGGTCATGGCAAAAATAGTCAACAGGGACATGTTTGTTAATAAACCAGGAAAGCATATTCGGCAACATAAAATTCTCCTTCACATATTGAATGAAACGTTTGCATCGTGTGGTTTTTACTTTCCCAAGCAGAGTTAACAACAACTGACACTCAGTTATTCAACATTAAAACCATACAGAACATTTTGTAGAGTAATAAATGGTCGTGAATAAATATATTATACGTGGGAATGAACGTTTTGACCTAGGGTAGTCTATATGGTTTGTTGAATTTGTCAAATAGTACAATATCACATTTTTTATCTGCAGTAGACAATTCGACGTGCGATTGTAATGAGTTACATGAAGTGTCTAGGGTTATGAGCGAGTAAACAGTTATCGTAGAATGTACAGATAGTTTGAATTATTTGCAGTTTTAGAATTTTGTATTCGTAGTTGTAGGTTTAACATAATTCGCCAAATGATTGTTATAGTTCTTGAGGGATAGTAGATTTTGAATAGGTAGCTATGAGGTAATGAAATAAAACCACCTATTAGATGATTTAGAGAGAGCTAGGCCATCCTAGATTAGACTGGCTGCTCTCTATTGGAGTCATTTAGGGTGGCTAATTGTCACATCTCCTTTTCAGAAGAAAGATAAGTTAGAAATATAAAATTAGGTGGGACAAGACAAGAAAAGTGATATAATGATCATATGCTTTACCTACTGAGAAAAGGGGATAAAATGGCGTGGAGAATGGTCGTTTATCTAAAGCCTACTCTCGTCCGGGGTGAAGAGTCCTCTACCCGCTGCTCGTTGCAATAACTTGATCGCTCTCGTTTTGTTTCAAAATTTATTCAGTATTTGAAAGTAGCAAAAAAGTTTTTGAAAATAATTCCAGAAACCTAGAAATGTAAAATCAGGCCTTGAGAATGAGTCCAATTGGTTCAGCTGCAAATGAAAAAGCAGTATGCTAATTTAACGGACCATTCCGCTTCCTACCCCGAACGACCTAGTTCTCCTGGCGAGCTGTGTTTTCCGTGTTGGAGGGTGTCCAGGTTTTATTTATAAAAGTCATTATTATTATAACTTACTTGCTCCCTTATTGTTTAATAGCAAATGCTTACATTTTCTTATATATATTGGTTTCGAGTACTTGTCCGAGTATACGAGGTAGCTTTCAAGATGTGATAATTGTTTGAAAAAATTAGGGTAAATTAATGTTCGATATACAGCATAAATCACGATATTCAAGAGCGTGAAACTGTCATCTTGTAGGATGTGACAAATAAAGTAAAATGCACGAATCATGCATATTATAATTTTAAACAAAGACTCATAACCACATCGTTTAAAATGATATGAAGTGTATTTATATACACAATGTACAGTACATAAAGATATTGTAATTTTAACAAATGTTTCTTAATTTTTGCGTTAAATAGTTATTTAAAAATTAGTCATGTTTCTAAAAGTAGTCATTCAGAACGCGTAGGTTTTACAATTGAATTAAATTGTGTATTAAGAGAAACAAGCGCCTTGTTAAATTAAAACTACATCTTATTTTCTAATTTTTTTTGTTTAAAATTATGTGGCATGCGGTTTTAAACAACTTTCTTCGAATTGCTTAGTTGTGAGGAAATCAATTTAATTAATAAGTAATATATAATAAAATTAAATCACTTTTAGTTAAAATGTTCGTAGTAGCTGAAACTTTTGTAACGTTCAATATTTATTCACTTACAATATATAATTTGATTCCTGCAAATAAAATAATTTCAACCATAATTTGTTATTGGTTGTCACGCAATGCAGTTTTCAGATGTTTTGAAAGTATATAGCTTTACGTTTTACTTATATGATTTCGGTTGTCAGAAGAATAGTAGTGTAGACACTTATTGAAAGTCCGAATCACAAAGATTCTCGGTGGGAATCGAGAAGGTTAGAAAGAGTAGCGAAATCGTGATATACGAGTAAGTCAATTAGTGTAAGCCGCCTAAAGAGTGAGGCTCACTGTTGGAACCATTCATCCCCCTTGTCCGTTCTTTGACACTCTCAGTCTAGTTTTATTTCTTCGTTTTTAGTTCTTTGAATTAGTGAGGTCAGCCCGATTATACCCGACAAGTAGATAATAATAATAATAATAATAATAATAATAATAATAATAATAATGATAATAATAATGTTAATTTTTTTCTGTGGAGGTTGGAATGGATTTATGCAGCATCCAGTCTGCCCTGGGACATTTAGTGTGTGGGACTAGTGGCCGAATACTCCCTAAACCCTTCTTCCTTTTCGGCCCTTTATAGATCTGACCACTGTATTAGCATTCTTCCTGATCAGGAGGCCCTATATTAACCTCAGTGGTTGCTATTTCTATATGTGATCCTATTTGGTCTGGTCACTGAGCTTGACCTCGACCATCTTCCTGTTTCATTTTAGTACACAATATGTTCTCTATGTATGACGCTACCTGTACCCAATTGGATGCACTATACAGCATCTTGCCCACAATGTTGTCCGGACCTATTAGCCCCACGTTACTTTCCAGCGTTATTTCCTCTGATTGCCACCTTCTGCACATAAAGAAGTTGTGTTAGGGATTGTCAGGTGATCCTTCACCACAATGAGAGCAGTTTGGATTATTCACTTTTCCTATTTTATATAAATAAACCCGGAAGTAACCGTGACCTGTTAAGAACTGTCATCTCTCTCTCCGTTAAGAACTGAAGCTCACCTCTCCATGGTGCCAGTTAGTCCAACTGGATAGATTTTGTATTAGCCTTGCTGTCTATCTTCCGATGTGTTTCGCAGACCATCTAACCTGCCGGTTGGCCATCCTCCTCGCTTCCCTTATGTTATCCCAATTGTTCATATTGTTTCGTCGCTCTGCATTGGTCTTCTTCTATAGTGCCAGCAGGTCAGTAGGAATTATTCCTGCTACCACTAGAGCCGCCGATTCCGAGACCGTTCGATAAGAACACGCCACTCTTATTGCCTCTGTTCTCTGCATTAAGGGCATCCGACTTCCATTCCTCTCGGTTTTGAGTGCGTCTGCCCAGATTTCCGCTTCTTACAGCTTTATAGATTGCGCCACGGATTTCAGAAGACAATGTCTGCTCTGAGTAGAGCCCCTAATTTTAGCTATCAGCCTACTCATAGTTGGTATGACTCTGATCGCTTTCTCAGCTGCGCATTTAACATGATTTTGAAAGACATTACGTACATCTAGGGTAACCAGAAGGCACACAGGTCGTGAAAAATGGTTACCTACCTCGACTATTTTAGCAGCATCAACTACGGTTCTAATAGCATCAATAGTTGATTTGCCTTTCCTAAAGCCAAACTGTCTATCAGAAAGATCTCCTGCATCGCGGAAGGCCGAGAGCAGCCGTGGCCTCTAAAAAAGTTTTTCTAGCAGCTTTTCAGCCGCATCCAACATGCACAGCAGTCTGTATGAAGACGGAGAATCTATGTTCCCCTTGCCTTTGTTAATCAGGACCAATCTTGTTACCTTCCAATGTACACTAATTACGCAAGCTTTCAAGCAGTGGTTGTACATGTTGAGTAATATGTGCGGGTGAGCTCTCACTACGGCTTTAAGAACCTCCGAAGGGATTCCATCCTTTCCAGGAGCCTTGTTATTTTGGAGGGAGTTGGCTGCAGTCCATAGTTCTTTCTCCGTGAAGAACGGGATATCTTGCCCTCCGGTTTCCCTCTTTGAAATCTGTCCGACAGGGTGGGAAGGGAACAAACCATCTACTATAATTTTCATCTGTGCCGCATTCAATTGTCCTCCCGGAGTGAATGAATTTAGCTTTTTCATCATCAACTTATTTCCCAGGGCCCAGGGATCGCTATTTAGGTATTCACGAAGGTCCTCCCAGCCTCGCCTTTGGCTCTCTCTAATTGCTCTACGGAGTTCTCTCTTTGCTGTCTTGCATTCCAGTGTCTCATCATAGGCCACACCCTGTCCCCTACGCTTTGCCCGTTGAGCTAGGCGTCTCGTTCTAAGACACTTTCTTCGTAATATGGCTATCTCCTCAGTCCACCAATATACAGGATTTCTATTTCCTCTAGGAAATCGTTTTTGTGGGAAGCAACCATGCCGGCTCTTTGTATGAGTTTCATTGTTGTGTCTACTACAGCTTCAGCGTGCCTTTGCGTTGTTTGTCCCATTTCCATGGCATCCAATTGGGAACACTGCAGGACCTCCGAGAATCTGTCCTGATCCATTCGGGCGACACTCCGCCGGCTTCTTCTCAGTGTCCTCAACCGTCTCTTTGGTTTCTCAGGGTCGATGCTGAGTAGGATGTACTGGTGATAGCTCGCCGTATAGTCCTCCATCACTACCCAGTCCTGAATTCTAGGGGCTAAAGACTCTGAGGCTAAAGTAATATCGATAATACTACCTCTATATTCTGATCGACGGAAGGTAATCGTGTTACCTGTGTTAAGGATGACGAGTCCCAGTCTTGATGCCATTTCGGTGACGCGTTTGCCTCTAGAGTTAGTTATTTCTGCCCCCCCATTCTGTAGCCCTCGAGTTGAAATCTCCTCCGACAATGATGTTACCGTCTATTGCCTGTAGTCTGTTCTCTAGCTGGTCCATCTTTTGGCGGAAGTCTCCGATGGACTCATTGGAAGTTAGGTACACACTGACGTATGTAACACTGTTGCTTTTAACCCATACATAACCGTTTCCAGAGCCATGACTATCAATGGCAAGATTCCCGTCAGGTATCCAAATAGCTGCGGTTCCCAAGCTGTCCGAAAACCACGAAGGTGTTGAGAAGTCCTTATACTGCTCACTTATTATTATAGTGTCAGCCTTATGTTCTAATCGAACTTACGAAAGAAGATCATTAGCTAGTCTCTCTGCCCAGATTTCCTTGGATAATCCGTCTAGCTATTCTTTATTAGTTTTTCGGCTTCCAACACTTGGCGAAACATTATACATTTCCCAGGTCCGGAGACGTGTTTTGTGTTGTCCACATCCAGGTTCATATCCGCGCACAGCATACAATAAGGATCCTGCTGACAGTCTTTGTCCTTATGTTCACTGTTGCCACATTTAAATAATAGACCTTGCCTATCAGGTCCGTTGCATTTTCCAGTCTTATGCCCATAGCCGAGACACTTCCAGCAACGGGTTACCTCAATCCTCAACCTGACTCCACAGCTGACATACCCAATTTTAATCCTATTATTCATTAATAGAATGCCTGATTCTGCCTCGCATAAGACAACAATAGCCATCTTCTGTTCTCTATTATTTACTGCTGTTACGTAAATCTTGCGTTCGTCATTACTATTTAGTAAATTACGAGCGAGAGCTTCCTTTACGTCATTCTCTTCTGTCATTGAGTGTAGGTCTCTAATCTTTATTGTTACCTTCGGGACTAGGTGTTGTATATTTCCTACTTCCCCAATCGCATCTGTTATAGTTTTGTTGAATTCATCGATATTTTCCGCCCTGCCAGACATCTCAAAGAGGACATCCCCTGCTCTCGTTTTCCTTATGGATTTTATGCCCGCATTTAAGTCCTCAGGCTTTACCTTGTCGTGGAAGACGAGTAAAACATCAACAAAAGATTTCGCACTGACAGGCTTAATAAGTGCGGCCTCTGAGCGTGGCTTATTTCTTACTTTCTTCTTTTTTATTTGACCTGGAGTCATTTGATTGGATTCCATGGCCAATTCCCTCGGATGCTGCCTTCTAGCTGCTACGTGTTTCCAGGTTTGAACTACCATCCACTGGCCGCCATTCTCATTCTCCTTATGAGATGAAGGATTCTCATTAGTAACCCCTGTGATGGAAGTGGACTCTGTAGAGTTCTTAGGCCTTGTGCCATCTATTCTCGAGGGGGCATCTTCTTGTCTGACTCCTTCTCTGTGTTTTTTCCCTGGGCCAAGATGAAGGGGACTCGAAGCCACTCTTTTCTTTCCTTCCCCTATGTGTGGAGAATTAGTATTTTGTGCCTCTTCTTCTTTTAGGAAGAATTCAGCCCTCTCCTGTGATCTCTTCAAGTAGCTTAGCCCATCTACTAGATCTTCGAGCTCCATAATTCCAGATTTAATGTCAAACATGACGTTTTTGTCTGCCTATAGCAGCCTTCATTTTGCTTAGCATGACTCGGCATTTTTTGAAGTGCTCTGCTTCCTCTCGGGCAATTTTTTGCAGCTGTTTCTCTTGAGGAGGTAGCTGCTGAGAGCTTTCTGCTATTGCGTTTCCCCGTGTTCCAGCTCCCGTACTTCCATTTTTTCTCCCTTGCGTAAACAATGGAGAGGCATCACTTTTTTCCTGCCAATTTTTGGGTCGCTTTACTTCCTTTAAGGTGGCTTAGGACCTGACGGTGGTGTCATCTGGACCCTGGAGCTCCTAGAGAAAGGAAATAATAATAAAAATAATAATATTATTATTATTATTAATGATGAAAATATTAGTAATAACAATATATAATTATTAATAATATTAAAATAGTAATGCTTATAATAATAATGTAATAATAATAAATATATACGGGTGGCAGAGTGGTATAGTAACTAAAGATTTTGGTCCTATCTTAAGGGTCTTTAATTCAATACTCGGTAGCGTTAAAAATCTTATGCCTTTTTTCACTTACTATGTAAATTCTGCCTGTCAAAATGAGATCCTAGAGTAATAGGCAATTAAGGCTTAGTTGTAACTTTTTGATGATGCTAACTTTTTCAAAGCTGTATAAAATTTTTTATAGCGAAGGAGTTTTTTTTTAACGCAATATGTTGTTAAAATATCTATGTTCAGAAATAAAATTGGGTTTAAACTTTTAAAATTTTAAACCTAATTAAATAAGAATAGTTAAAATATAAAGTTATAGAAACAAATAGACGAAGAAAGCTCAGGTGATTTGGTCACACTGTTGCTCAGCAGGTTCTGAGCAGGGTAACGATTGCAGTTTAATCTCTTTGCCTCCTTCATTTAATCTCTTTGGAAGAAACACTTTCCTTCCACTACCTGTATTACTATTACAGTACAATTTTACTTTGTAACTTCACTGAAATGACTTTTAAACTACACTTGGTAACTTCCATTTAGTCAATTTATACAGTTGTAACTTCACAGTATTTTATCTGTTATGTTGCTTAGTTATCATTTAATTTTTTAAAAAATGTTTTAGACTTTATTTAATATTAATATTATTTTTTAATATGAATGATTGTGGATAAACGTTTTTTAATATACATTTCATCTCTACACACACAGACATACACACACACACGCGCACGCGCGCATTTGTGTTTTCAAGTTCATTGAACTTTAAAACTCGTAATGTTTGTAATACATAATTAAAACACATTTATTTAATAAATTTAATAATCCTTTATATATACAGAAGACTGAATATTGTCACGGCAAGAAGTTACTATTTCAACGTCCAAAGCAGTTGTTACAGTATGAAGAAGTTTCAATCAATATTTCATTTCCCATTAAATTTCGTTTCAAAGTTCCAAGTTTACAAATTGAAATTAACTTTCCTATAATTAATGTGAAATTTGTGGTAACATTTTCTCCGTACGCTGTTACTGTCTACTTCCGGTTTAACTCTTGCTGAGTATCGATTATACAACGGAAGTCTAAACTTGTAGGAACAATTCTAATATCTTATAGGCATTGCGCTTACATTACCCTACTCTGGCTAAAATAATATTTTCCAAGAATATATTTACTGAAAACATCTACTTTTTATTAGGGTTTCCATTTTTGTATTTTTGTAATTTAAAAGAAATGAAAATTGTTATGTGTCTTTATTATGAACATATCAAATTGTATATATATATATATATATATATATATATATATATATATATATATATATAAAGTTAATATTATTACTTGTAAATAATCTTTTCCACCACTAAGTGCAATAATGATACCTTGTGTTTTGAGGCACCTTTTGGTCACTTGACCATTGTAGAATCACTCATATATATATATATATATATATATATATATATATATATATATATATATGTATATATATATATACATATGTGTGTGTATGTGTGTGTGTGTGTGTGTGTGTGTTGCGGCGGGCAATATTCTCTTGGAATACATGCCGCAAAAAGATAAAATTTAAAACATAAAGAGTCTAAATTTCTTGTAAGTAAAACAAACCAAGCCACCGTGGGAAGGGTTTGAAACTTAAATTTAAGGCCGTTTGCAAGGGGAAGATGGTCAAAATTGACCTAGAGTTACCATCGACATTTCCAGAGATAAAGCAAGACGAGAAAAATCAAAAATAAAGAATAATAAAATTCCATCAGAAGCACCCTTAAAGAGTTATACGGCTTGATCGAAAAAGTGGATTGAATCGATCTGTCTATCAATTTTGCGAGCCGTTACGCACTAGTACAAAAGGAGTGCGCGCGCCGATCAGGCGACATCAATAAAGCATCCTTATTGGTTGTCAACTCGTGGGAACAGACTGCAAGGTGGGGGTGTTTCCCTGTTTGAGAAGAAGCCAAGCGTTCTTTACGCCCCAGCTAAACCAGGACTCTCGAAGGGTAAGGTCGGTGTCGGGCGTAGCTCCGGTAAAACAATGAACAATAGTTTTGTTACCGTTAATAGTTCAAAAACTATGAGTGGCTAGGGAAAGTTCGTTTCGTTGAGATGTCGTGACGCTGTATTTCGTGTGTGGGGCCCTTTCGCATTTCAAGATCGCGGCGAAAGAGGTTTTCCCATAAATTTCCATCAAATTATGTGCGAGCGTCGTTAAATGTGTGTGTTGCAGCCTTACTAGAAAGACAAGGCGATGTGAACAGTGTAACCTAGCCAACAGTTTTAAAAGAGTGAGTCTAAATTTCTAACAAAATTAAACAAAATTTAACTAACTTGATAAACGTTTTAAAAAATTTTTCTATTTCTTTTCTGTGTTAAAAAATGCCCAAGAACTGTGTTAAAAGAAGGGCTTAAAGCTAAAATTTTATTAGTAACTGTTAAAATTTAAAAGAGGTGCGAATGTCATCGAAGAAAGAAGATGGGAGAATTTCAACCAAAGGGTGAAGCGAGCTGATCTACCTGAGGCGTACCAGAAACACAAAGGGATGGAGGATTTCAAAGATGGCGCCCGTACGAGTGGGACCGACGGGTAAAGTTGCGGACTTTCCCGTATAAATATTTCGGTCTCTATTAAAATCATAAAAAGACATGGCGAAATTCGACCTAGGAAGTGTAAGAAATAAATAATAAAAAGTTAAAGAAAAGAGTTAGATTGCAGTTTTAGGTTGAAACACTGGTAAATTAATTTAAAAATAAGATAAGAAGATGAAAGTAAGAGTTAAATAGTTTAGTATGAGAAATAGTTTTAAAAGAGGTAAGAATGTAAAGTAGGGGTAAATAGTAGTAGGTAGAAAGAAGCAAACACTTAGACGAACGCGCGCATAGGAAACACACGCACGACATCCAGCGACAAAAAACGGAAGAAGAAATATGTAAGGAAACATATTCATAGTCTAAGTAGAAGGAGTAGGATAGGATTATATAAACTGAAAAAAAAAAAAAAAAAAAAAAAAAAAAAAAAAAGGGGAAGAAATAGAATAAAACAGAGATTATGGCATCACCAAAGCAGCAGGAGAAGAGTGATATAGAGAAGTTCATGGAGTGGTGGAGAGAAGAGAGGGAACTAGAGCGAAAGGAGAGAGAAGAAGAGAGAGAGCAAGAGCGAAAGGAGAGGGAAGAGAGAGCAGCAAAGAGAGATAAAGAGAGGGAAGCAAAGAGAGAGAAAGAACGAAAGGAGAGAGAGCAAGAGCGAAAGGAGAGAGCAGCAGAGAGGGATAAAGAAAGGGAAGAGAGAGAACAGGAGCGAAAGGAGAGAGAAGAAAAGAGAGAGCAAGAACGAAAGGAGAGAGAACAGGAGCGAAAGGAGAGAGAAGAAAAGAGAGAGCAAGAACGAAAAGAGAGAGAGGAAGAACGAAAGAAAAGAGAAGCAGAGTGGGAACAAAAGAAAATGAAATGGCAAAGAGAAAAAGAAGAAAGAGAGCGAGAACGGAGGAAGGAAGAAGTAAAGAAAGAACAAGAGGAAATAAGCAACGTCAGACAACCAGGACCAACTGTCTACTGGGAGAAACCGAGAGTGTGGGCCTACCATCAGATAGTGGGAACCCGAAGGATCGAGTTCTTCGGGAAGGAAAATGAAGATCCAGTTGACTTCATAAAAAAGATGGAAGAGCTTTTCGAAGAAACCGACCCCATGCTCGAGGAGGAGGCCAAGCTTCAAATGATTGTAAGGAATCTACAAAGAACAGCCAAAGCTTGGTGGCTGGCAGTGCAACGGCCAGAAGACCAGTACGAGGAATTTAAGAGCAAGTTTCTTAACATGTACTGGGGATTTGCTGCGCAAGAGAAAATAAGGCGGCAGTTAGACACTGGGAAGTATAACGAGATGGGACCATACAAAAGGTCTGACTACTTCGTGGTGATGGTTAGCAAGGCCAGGAACCTGGATCCACCAATACCTGAGAGGTACTTGGTGAGCAAAGTAATGGCACATTTCGAAAGGGAAATTAGCAGTGCTTGCATAGGAGTTCATCGGGAGTCCGTGGCCAACGCCATTGAATTCTTGGACAACTTTGAAACCGAGACCCGGAACATAGAAATAAAAAAAAGTATTGGTAGTATGAAGAAGAATAAAAGAATAGTAAAAGAAAAAGAGAGGCAAAAAGGAGTTACATCTGACAGAGGAGCGAGCAAAAACGTGCTGGAAGGAGAAGGCAAAAGGGAACAGAGTGGAAACAGGGCGATGGGTGGGGCTGAGCCCAAGGATGCTGTAGAACAGCTACCCAGTAACAGTAAGGGAGGAAGAAAGGAAGAAATTGAGAGAAGAAGTAGGCAGCAGGAAGCTGCAAAACAAGGAGGCCCAAAGAGTTCCAGTGACCTAGCCAAGATCCCGGAAGGAAACGGAAATGCAAGCAATCTCAGAGAAACTCGAAATCAGGAAGCTCAAGTAGGAGAAGTCATAAGACATACACAAGACCATCCAAACACATCCATTACTAACTTGGAAGCTCAAGAAGGAGAAGATGTAAGATCTACACAAGACCATCCAAACACATCCATTGCTAACTTGGAAGCTCAAGAAGGAGAAGATGTAAGATCTACACAAGACCATCCAGGAGAGCTCCAAGAGATTAGTAGAAGAGCAAAAATCGACAAGGTGGGATGGATTGGTACAAGTGAAGAAGGGGGGCTTGTACTGGCGCCAGCCGAACACCAGGCTGACGTCGTTACCCCTATCGAGAACCCGGAGTGGCCGAGTCTCGGGGGGGGATTGGGACATGGATCCCAATCTGAGGGAAATGTTGGAGCAGAAGTGGCAAAAGAAAAACCAGATGCAGAATTAACACAGAGAGGTAGTGAACAGGAGAAAAAGGGAAAACCAGAAGGCCAGGAGGCAAAAGAAATAGAGCAAAGTGGAAGCAAGAAGGGAGCAGCAACTTTAAGCAAAAGAAGAGGAGCCGATGGCAAGGCAAACGGAAATGTGCCGGAAGGGAGGAGCAAAGAAGGTCATACACGTGGAACTAGGGCGGAAAAAAGGGCAGAGCCCGAGAAAGCCGAAAGTAGGCACAAAAAGTATAAAGGACAAGAGGAAGAAATAGGAGGAAAAGTACAAAGAGGACAAGGAGGCCCAGAATGTTCCTACGACCATGCGGAAATCCCGGAAGGAAACAAGGATGCGAGCGAGCCAGAGGACAAGAAAAACAAGCGTAATAGGAAGGAAAAAGGAGGAGAAAAGAGAACTCAGGACAAGGCAAAAAGAAGTAGACCCAGATACAGGATGAGGAGGAGATTAGGAGTTGTAAATTGGAAGAGTAGAGTAAAGAGAAAGAAACACAAAAATTATAAAAATGGCCAAACACTGAAACCACGTCGAGTATACAATGTAAGAAACCTAAGTAAAATACAGCAGCAGGATGAAAATAAATCGATTCTCACAAAGACTCAGGAGGAAAGGCTGGAAAAATTAATAGAGGAATACAAAGAGGTATTCAGCGAGACTCCAGGAAGGTACGATGTTAAAGATATAAAATTGTACGTAGACTAATAAATAAACATAGAAGCCTGATAGCTGACCTGACTTCAAAACAAAAAATGTATGTTGCCGTAGTGCAACAAATATCGATCCAAAGTTGTGTATACAGTAAGAGCACTGACCCAGGCAAAAAAGATAAGGAAGTAGCTTTACTACACAAGGTCACAGCTGTGTGGAGCGGCCGACTCATGCGTAGGCAAGTTACGCAAAACGCCAGCTGATAGGGACAGCGCCAGAGAGTGAGAGGGGAATACCCGAACATCGTTCCTCACTTAAGATAAGGAGCGTAAGTATATAACTACTGGTATAAATTGTAAGAACTTGGTTAGATATTTTGGAGTGTATTTATAAGAAATGTAAAATGTTTATATGTATGTATGGAAAAACTAAAATAAAGCCACTAACAAGGGAATAAATGTAGGGCGATATAAGAAAGGGAAAATTTAAGATAAAAAATTTTCAAATTTTTTAACTTTTAAAAAAATAAAACAAAGAGAAAACAAGATCAGATATATTGTATAAAGCCTGAGAGTGAATAGTGAGAGTTGTGAGATTTATAAAAATGTATAAACTTATGGTTGTACTTATTGATATTGTAAAAGTGTTTTAAGTGTTTCAGTGAGAAGAGATAGAAGAGGACCAAGGACAAGTAGATATATAAGTAAGGTAGTTAAGAGTTAGCTAGCACCCACAAATAAAATAAGAAAACAGATAAATCTCGAAAAATAAATTTTTTTTTAGTATA
This sequence comes from Prosapia bicincta, assembly GCA_036971475.1. Taxonomy (NCBI): domain Eukaryota; kingdom Metazoa; phylum Arthropoda; class Insecta; order Hemiptera; family Cercopidae; genus Prosapia; species Prosapia bicincta. The sequence goes on along the minus strand of JBAIZL010000004.1, from coordinate 189,340,730 downwards.
AGTAAATTTTTTTTTTTTGAAGATACTTTCAAAAAATTTTTTTTGTCTCAATTTTAAAGGGGGATCTTGCGGCGGGCAATATTCTCTTGGAATACATGCCGCAAAAAGATAAAATTTAAAACATAAAGAGTCTAAATTTCTTGTAAGTAAAACAAACCATTAACAGTAAACTTTGAATTTTATAAGTAAATGCTGGTGGCTTTGTTTTAAAGAGTGGGGGGTTTCAAGATGGCGATGCCATAAAAGCAGAAATTATGTTGTATTTAATGAATGTAAGGGAAATAGAAATTTTAGATTAGAACTTATGTAAAGGGAAAGGGTTTTAAATAAACAAATCAAATAAAGGGATTTAAATTAATTAAAGAGTTAAAATCTTGTGAAGGGGTAAAGAAATTAAATAAAAGATGTGCTGTAATAAAGTTAAATATAATTTGCTAAAAGTAAATATCCAAGATGGCGGACAAAAGGCCATTGTTTACAACAGCTGATTGGAAGGCTATGCTTTAGTTTCAGGTACTCCTATAAACAGGAGTGTTATTTCATATAATTAAATTAAACTAAATTGGTAATTTATTTAGAATGAGTCATTACGACGTTTCTCCATATGAAACAAATTGATATAAATTGTTTTCATATAAAATAAACAAGGGTTATAACAAATTGAAGCTTTTTAATGTAAACTTTTGATTTTATTTAGAAAAGGGTGAAATTATATATGTGTATAAAATAAATTGAATCAAACCAAGGTTTGAGTAAGAATAAAGGGTTATGATTTTGATGTGTGTAGATTTTAAATATTTTAAAAGGTGCAACAAAAGAGTTAAGTTAACCAAGAGATTTTAAATTTGTAAGTGGGTCTAGCTAACCATAAAAATATGTTAATATAAGTTTTCTTTTTTGAATTATAAGTATATATATGGTTTATTTCATGATTTATATGTATATAAAATAATATCTTGGTGGTAGGGTAACTTAGAAAGAAAATTGAAATTTTTGCAAATTGGTTTAAATATAAATTATATAAAATAAAGGCAAATGGGCTAGAAGCCACTTAGCAAAGGTTACTCAAGATTTATTAAATATCAATTTCCTACAGAAATTGCATTGATAAATTTTAAATAAATTTTAATTAAATTTCAGTATGTATAATTTTCATGAAGAAAGGGTTAATTCAAATGATAACCAAAGGGTTACATAGTTTACATTAAAAGGGTTTAACTATGATTAAATAAGTTGTAAACAAAACTCAGTATTTATAATTTTCATGAAGAAAGGGTTAATTCAAATAGTAATCAAAGGGTTAAATAAATTTTAAAATTTGTAAATTTCTTTGTAAATGATCAAGGATCAGTTTTAAAAGGGTGTAACTAGGTTTTAATAAATATTAATAAATTTCATTATGTGGATTTTCATGCCGAAAGGGTTAATCAAAGAGTAACCAAAGGGTTAAATATTTTCTAATCAAAGGGTTAAATGAAGTTAAATAAATTTGTAGATTTTGTAAATGAGTGAAGATATGTTTGAAAAAGGTTTTAAATATGTTTCAGTAAACGTTTTTATTAAAATATATATTTAAATATTATAATATCAATATGGGAAGGTGTTTGAATTTATTCAGCAGATGTTTTAACAAATTTTATAAATTATGATTTGTTGTTCAGTAAATATTTTGATAATCTTGTAGGAGATATGGCTATATGTTTTATATGTAATTTTTGTTTCAGTATGTACTTCATAATTGGTTTTTATATAATTTGATATGTTTTATGAATTTGTTTTTAGGTTGTTTGGTAAGATTGATTGAAACTTTACCTGCTAAAGTAAATAGAAATTGAATTTTAAAATGCTCATTTTAAATTGATAAAGATATAGAAAAAATTTTTATTATTTACATGGCTATGTAAAATATGGCCATAAATAAAGTAGTGTGTTTAGAACGTTTAAATAAATGGAACAAAATGTGAAAAGTAGGGACTTTTCGGAGTGTGTTGAAAAGTAAGGCTTTGCTTGAATCAACGAATATTTGTAATTTCTAACAATTAAATTTTCAGAAATAATTTAAGTAAACAAAACAAACTATTGACAATTAAAATTGCAAGGTTGAGAACCTGGGATAATGAAATAAGATTAGGACAAGCAGTAAAGGCTTGTTAAAAAGTCACTTAAGGGAAAAGAGAATTTTTTAATTTGAAGATAAGAACAAGAATTTCAGGTAGTAAAGGGTTATATTTTCGACAAGTAAGATTGACCGTCAAGTAGAGCAAAGTTTTACGCTTTGGCATACTCCGATTGAAAGAAAATTAAAATCGTAAATGCTTAATTTAAATTTTAATGTCAACTAAAATAAACAGAGTATGGTTTCTTAACTGTGTAAGAACCAACACAAAGGATATTTTTAAGTCAAATAAATTGCAGACTGTGCATTGTAATATTAAATTTTAAATTTTTAAAATTAAAAAATAAATATTTTTTAACTAACTTGCAAACAAACGGAGTATTATTTTAAACAAGTTTCTTACACTTTCCTACAGCTGATATGGTCATTTCGCCGTTTAGATGTCTTTCAAAAGAACCCATCCCCCGGGATGACTTACCCGTTAAGGGTAGAATCCGCAGCAAGTTAGGTTTTTTCTTTTTTAAGTCCAGTGACTTGTTCTCTGGCAGATTTTGGCGAGCATTGCACAGCGTTCGTGGTTTTGGTTGCGAGCGGCTCGTTTCAAAATTCTTGCTCTGCAATGGGCGTTTGGTGGTCGGACATGCGCGCTCGCGTGCTGGTCAACGGTAGGGTTGACGGCGCCGCGCGTAGGTGGTGGCCCGGTCCGTTGCAGTGTGTGTGTGTGTTTGTGTGTGTGTGTGTGTGTGTGTGTGTATTTATATAAAGTTAATATTATTAGTTGTAAATAATCTTTTCCACCACTAAATGCAATAATGTTACCTTGTGTTTTGAGGCGCCTTTTGGTCACTTGACCATTGTAGAATCACTCATATATATATATATATATATATATATATATATATATATATATATATATATATGTGTGTGTATATATATATATATATATATATATATATATATATATAAAGTTAATATTATTACTTGTAAATAATCTTTTCCACCACTAAGTGCAATAATGTTATCTTGTGTTTTCAGGCACCTTTCGGTCACTTGACCATTGTAGAATCACTGATATATATATGTGTGTATATATATATATATATATATATATATATATATATATATATATATATATATATATATATATATATATATATATAAAGTTAATATTATTACTTGTAAATAATCTTTTCCACCACTAAGTGCAATAATGTTACCTTGTGTTTTGAGGCACCTTTCAGTCACTTGACCATTGTAGAATCACTCGTATATATATATATATATATATTTGTGTGTGTATATATATAAAGTTAATATTATTACTTGTAAATAATCTGTTCCATCACTAAGTGCAATAATGTTACCTTGTGTTTTGAGGCACCTTTCGGTCACTTGACCATTGTAGAATCACTCATATATATATATATATATATATATATATATATATATATATATATATATATATATATATATGTGTGTGTGTGTGTGTGTGTGTGTGTGTGTATAAAGTTAATATTATTACTTGTAAATAATCTTTTCCACCATTAAGTGCAATAATGTTACCTTGTGTTTTGAGGCACCTTTCGGTCCCTTGACCATTGTAGAATCACTCATATATATATATATATATATATATATATATATATATATATATACAGCCTGCTAACAATACGGAGACCATACATTGGTCATTTTGCATTCAAACTGCTTTTGCATACGGCTGCCACATAGTAATCCATGATAATGTAACACCCTTTGACAATAATCGAAATAAAAATCATGTCAATAAGTGTAAAAAGAAGTGTTTTATTGGAGCTATACTGAATTTGGAAGTTCTATGGTCGTTCTGAATTTTTAAAAAATAATTTGTAATAACCAAACGGTACTCGTATTGATAGCAGAGTGAACGGGATTTGTATATCACAAGTTCGTAACATTTCCGCCAGGGGCAGCGCGGTCGCTTCCTGTATATAAATTTACTGTATATTTCAACCATTCCCTAACATTATGGCAGCCACAAACTTGGCAACATTGCTGGCATCCACATAGATATCAATTGTACTACGTAATGTATATATTTGAATTGGACAAAGAATCGCAGGAAAGTGACCACTCGGGGGTTTTTGAGTATGCTGAATTCAATGCCGTCATCAAAAGTCACCGGGGATGTACTGACGAGGCTAAACCCATATACCAAAGGGGTTGAAATAGGGTAGAAATGTCAGATTCCTTAGAATCGCGGGATAATGACCGTTCGGCGGTTTTTTGAGGATGCTAAATTCAATGACATCATCTAGAGTCACCTGGGATGAACCGGATGTAACTCTACGTAAGTACCAAAGGGATGATTTGGGGTAAAAAAGTCAACAAAAGTCATAAAATAACTATAAAATAACCACTCGAGGATTTTTGGTAAGGCATAATGCAATGCCGTCACCGAAAGTCGCCGGGGATGCACTGATTCCACGCGAGTACCAAAGGGGTGAATTGGGGTGAAAAAGTCAAAAGTTAAAAAATCTCTGGAACATAACCACTCGGGGGTTTTTGAGAATGCTGAATTCAATTCCGCCATCGAAAGTCACCGGTGATGGACAGATGATACTCTACGTGAGTGCCAAAGGGATGATTTGGGGTAGAAATGTCAAAAGTCAAAAAATTACTAGAAAATAACAACTCGAGGAATTTTGATGAAGCGGAATTCAATGCCGTCGCCGAATATCACCGGGAATGCATTGGTGTGGTTCCACGAGAGTACCAAAGGGGTGAATTGGGGTGAGAATGTTAGAGGTCAAAAAATCGCTGAAAAATATCCGCTCGGGGGTTTTCGAGGATTCTGAATTCAATGCCGTCATCGGAAGTATCCGGGGATGTACTTGTGAGGCTAAACCCATGTACCAAAGGGGTTGAATTAGGGTAAAAATGTCAGATGCCTAAGAATCGCGGGATAATGACCATTCGGGGGTTTTTGAGGATGCTAAATTCAATTGCGTTATCTAGAGTCACCGAGGATGGATCGGATGTGACTCTACGTAAGTACCAAGGGGATGATTTGGGGTTAAAAGTCAAAAGTCAAAAAAATAACTAGAAAATATCCCCTCGGGAGTTTTTGGTAAGGCGGAATTTAATGCCGTCACCGAAAGTCGCCGGGGATGCACTGGTATGATTCCACGCGAGTAACAAAGGGGTGAATTGGGGTGAAAAAGTCAAAAGTCAAAAAATCGCTGGAACATAACCACTCGGGGGTTTTTGAGGATGCTGAATTCAATTCCGTCATCGAATGTCAACGAGGATGGACGTATGTGACTCTACGTGAGTGTCAAAGGGATGATTTGGGGTAGAAATATCAAAAGTAAAAAAAAATACTAGAAAATATCAACTCGGGGAATTATGATGAGACGGAATTTAATGCCGTCACCGAAAGTCACCGGGAATGCATTGGTGTGGTTCCACGCGACTACCAAATTTGTGAATTGGTGTGAAAATGTCAGAAGTCAAAAAATCGCTGGAAAATATCAGCTCGGAGGTTTTTGAGGATGCTAAATTCAATGACGTCATCTAGACGGTCGTGCTGAATTCAATGGCGTCATCGAAAGTCACCGAGGATGGACGTGTGTGACTCTACGTGAGTGCCAAAAGGATGATTTGGGGTAAAAATGTCAAAAGTCAAAAAATTACTTGAAATTTACCACTCGGAGGTTTTTGAGGAGGCTAAATTGAATGCCGTCGCCGGACATGTACTGCGATGGTTCTACACAAGTACCAATGGGATAAATTGGGTTGAAATTGTCAGATAAATAACTGCCTTAGGGCTTTTGAGGATGCTGAATTCAATACCGTCATCGAAAGACACCAGGGCTGGACGGGTGTGGGCTCTACGGGAGTATCAAAGAGAGAATTGGGGTAAAAAGGTCAGAGGTTAAGAGATCGCTATAAAATGATCACTCGGGGTTTTTAAAATGCTGAGTCTAATCCTAGCACCGAAGTTGGCCATGCACAATCCGGGAAGGAACTGCGGGTGTCGCTGTGGGTGAATTGAGGTAAAACTTGCCAGAATCTAAAATATTGCCCAAAAATGCGCATTCGAAGATTTTCGAAGGTCCTAGTCCCTTGTCATCAAAATTCGTCGGGGATGTACGGAGTTACCAAGGGGTGATTTGGGGTATATATCCCATTGACAATAAATCGCCCGAAATTGGCATGTTTCCAACTATGCAACATAATTGCCTTGGACAGAAGTTATGCTACAACTATTTACAGAAATGTTTGTGATATGAAAATATAAACAGGCGGCACTCCGATAGCAGTTCTAGCACGTTTGTTTACCTCATGTCTGTCAAACTAATCTTTATAAATTGGAGCAGTGTTTCAATGCAGCCAGTCCATGTGCTTTAAGAATTTTAAAGACTGTATGCTTGAACGATTCAACTTAAAAAGATAACCGTTTGTCCCAAATTGATAATTTTATAAAAATTAAATTTTTTATTTAATTTTTTAAAAAATGTATTTTGTTTACCTAATTGTCATATATTTTCTTTCCAATTTTACTTAGACTATCTAAACATTTATGTTTGTTTTCTCATTCTTCTTCGGGTAATTAATTTTCTTCTCTTTTCGTGTTATTTTCTTTTGTTCTTTTAAAAAGGATGGTATCGTTAGCGGGGGCAGCGGAATTACTTTTCAACCATCCGTTAATGAAAAAAATTGTACTATAACCGTAAATTTAAAAAAAAAAACATAAATAAGTAGACCTTATATTTTTTCAACCTTTATACAACTTAGAATAAACGACAAAGAGAATTTGTTGACCCACATCATTTCATCGACTTATCTTTATCAGCTTATATATATCCAGAAAACATATTATGCCAATATCTACAAATTCCAAGCTAAACCTTTAACTACCGTCATCGTGCCAGACCATCATCGACGGGTTAGCCGAAGAAGACAGTGACTCAGATGCTGTATCTAATGACCAACAAAAAATAGAAAGACTAGTTACACTTTGTAAGATGTCTTTGTACAGCCAATATGTCTAGAATCTTCTGAGCCGCTGTGTAAATACTACTGTCAAAATTGAGTTATTATTTTCAATGCCAGTTTCCATAAATAAAGCTTATAATATGTCAAATGATATCTTCTATATAAAGTTAAGTGTGTACAATCAGTGAACAAGAAATAATTAGTGTATGTTAATTATCGTGCGATTAGATGTCTTTTTAGCTAAACTGCGCTAAAATCTGTAGGTTTTATTTACTCCCTACGTTTACCCTACTAGTCACATGCAATCAGAATATTCAAAAACAATTTTTATAAAGTAAATGCAAGATAAATTGTTAAACCACACAATAAATCACACTTAGTCATTTCATGCCTGTGAGCTACAACGGCAGTAGTATTTTGATAGAAATTGCAGGACGGTAGTTGAAGTAGTAGTTAATAAATACTGAATCATCTTTCGTTAATCTCTGTATTGTATACAAGAACCTAAATGACATCTGAGCGAGTGTTGTCAGTTTATATTACGATATCAGGCTGTCTGGTGTAAACAAACATAGGTCCAAGCCAAACAAAGATAAAGGCTCGCACTCCACAAGTACTCTCGTGGACGAAGGCCCGAAAAACTGACTTTCTGCATTCTATCTTTTCCATCCCTTTCTCTCATTTACATACGGCGTAAACGTAAATAATTTATGGTATTCTCCCAACGTCAAAATGGTCGTATAAAGACGGAAACATTTGTTTCTATCCTCGACTTTAGCCGCTGGTAGTCTATAGTTTATTTTATTAATATATTTATTGAATATATTGGTATTAACTTTTAGTGAATATTTATGGCGTAGGCCATATTAAATGTTACATCTGTTAATACATGTGTTGCAGACTTGTGGTAACATGTTTGCAATGTTACAAAATTGTAACAATATACAGCAAATAATAGTCACTTTTAGATTCTTAAAATTGGATAGAGATGCTATGACAATTAATTTGAAAAGCAAGTCAAGTTAAAAAATAAATACTTAATCGATCCTATAGTATCTAAGAACCCCAAGGGAAAAGTATGAGATGCATTGACCGGAACATTAAGATAAGTTTGGTCTGCCATCAAGTAAACAAACGCGTCAGAATGGGTTTCAGAGTGTCGGCTGTTTATGTTTCCATATCAGAATTACTCAAAAATAGTTTGAAAAATATATAAATAATGTAGCAAAGATTGAACACGTGGATATATACACACATTCTATGACCATAAGGGCAAACATTTTAAGTACTTATTTAAGGATACATGTACCATAGGTGTTAATATGCTAATTAAACTAGAGAGCAGTTCAGGCGGTTTAAGCAATGGTAAATATTTAAAATTCTTCATTTCTACATCTCTGAAGATTATATGTCAGGGTATAGTTCTTCCCAATGTATATTGCAGTGTAGATAGGAATCAAAACGTTTTCAGTAAGCATTGTAATAAATCTATTATGTCTATCCTTGATATTCTAGTCCCAAGAGTAACTTTGATGTCTATGGGATTTTCACTCACTTTAGAGTTGCATGAAAAACCGTTTGAAGTACGGTGATCATTGGTACGGAAACAAATACAGTAGTGCATGGATAATTCGAGGTAGATGGGACCGAGACACCGTCGGATTACCGACAACTTGGATTACACGTAAATAGCTTCCTGTACACTAGAAAAAAAACTGGAGTTCTATTGAACCCTAATACTATAATTAAGAATGCACAAAATACGTATGTAGAACTTAATTGATTACAGTACATACATAAATTAATGTTGCTTGGCTCTTCAAGACTACTGTACTGAATCTTGCTTGCGAGGATACTATACGATATGAATACCATACTAAGTATCGGCAATTATAGCTAGAAAATAGCCGATGCCCCTTGTAAACTTTATCAGGACGCCCAATGTTTTGATCGTAGATAGTCTTTTTGTTCACCTACCATAAAAATAAAACGAGATTATCAATAAATCTAATGTCTAGTGAAAAATTACCGTGATCATCGGTAGTAAATATTTATGATTATCAACGTCTAAAGTTGACTACAAAACGTTTTATAAGCTCTTGGTTAGGGTTGCTTAACTGAGTAATTTTCTATCAACGAAAAATAGATAATATTCAAATTGAAATATTAGGTTTGTAATTAGGAGTTATTTATTAACTGGTATTGCTAGTGATAGGACTCGTAAAATATATAAACAAAGGAGACGGTTTTGAGAAGTGATTGAGTATTAGCAGACTTTGTCTTGAGATTAGACGCAGCCGAACGAACTAAATTCATTCTGATACTAACTATAAAAATGTATGTAACATGTCGACCGAAGAACGGAGAGATTTTTTAAAGTGAAAAAAAATCTACAAAACAGTCATTTTTTACGTCTTGTTTTTTTAACAAGAAATACCATCATAGTAACTAATTTTATTCTGTCACTCTGCATAACGCTATTTTACAGCTAGTTTTTGAAGACTGGTTCCTCAGCTATATTCGCCAAAATATTTGTAAATTTTTTCACCATAATAATAATAATAAATCAAATTGTAGATATGCGAGCCAGGAGGGATACGGTTAAAGATAGAATTAAAGAAGAAGATTAAAATATACTTAAATCTTAGCAGATATATTTTCAGGTGCATTCAACGTGTCTTGATGAAAGTAACATCACAATCAAGGTGAAATGTCATCCTTTAGGAACATATCTAAGGGAGGAATTAAATAATTGTTTTAACCTGGCAACAACGACTACCAGTAAAATTTAATGAATGTAGTTAAAGAAGAACTTTTAGAAAAAATAGGTCTTTACTCAAACACAATTATACCTATAATAACTTATGACAAATCAAATATGGTGGATAATTAAAATAGATGTATTACATTGCTTACCGAAATCTTTTTCACCGTGATGCCTAGCTACAATGCAATATGAATTGGGAAGAACTATATGCTTACATAATATTATATTCTTTAGAGATGTAGAAGTAAAGAAGTATATTTACCATTGCTTAAACCGCCTGAACTGCTCTCTAGTTTTATTGGCACAAAACCACCTATGATACATGAATCCTTGAATAAATACTTAAAATGTTTTCCCCTTATCTTGGTAAAATATTTATACTGATTGGTATTGGCACTAAAATGTCATATCTTCGTGAAAATTTTACTCCCTGTTAGAATACTATATGCACCCTTTTAAAGCATAAGCTCCCAGAAAAATAAAACAGTTTTTTTGTTACATTTGGCTGTCATGAGTACAGAAATACTATTATTTGAATGTTTAATTTTTTTATTCGAAAATGGTAATTTGTGCTCGTTTGAACCTATAAACTAGAGACGTGTTCAATGGGCCTACGTGAACAAGAAATTAACATTAGATGAGATTCGACTAAATAAAAGCCTTCTTTTATTTACAATGTACAATATAGGTAGATTTTTCTGGTTACCTACCTGAGGTAAAGGTGATACAATATTTGTTGTTTTTCTACTATAGGCCTAACTTTAAAAACTTACTGTAAATAAACTTTATGCCAACCCTTTACTTATCCTTTATTATTTTTTTACATGCAGTAAAAACTTAAAATTGAAATTTTCTTTTTTTAATACACTGAAGTAGAAATGTTGAAGAAAATTCGATGAATTAGTCTAAAAATTCTGCAAAATCGTTCTTAAACTGCAAAAACTCTTAAAACATTGTAACACGAAAGAAATAGAATTTAAAAATTGTGGCAGAAAGCTCAATGAGATAAAATAAATTAACTGAGAATAAATGTACTTTCGTAAAGTAAAGGATATAAGAGAAGTTAGTGTACTAACTCTAACACTGATAATTAAATGAGAAATTCAGAAGAAAAAAGCCTTTATCCCTTATCCCGTGCAGTGCACGCCTGGAAATCTAGATTGAATATTGTTAAAGATGAAACCGTTCATTTAGTTGCAGACCTATTGAGGGTTTTGAAAACATGTAACCAATCCAGAGGCTCGATGGATACCGGTCTACATCTAACCTGCTGATTCACAATACAATCGTCTACTTGCACTCCCGTATTTTTGTTACTATGACACTATGTTTACTGACAGAACTGGAGTCAGTTGAACTATTCCTAAAATTCGACAGAGCACTGAACACCTTCAATGGGGCGGGGAAATTTTAAAATAGCAACCTAGCGGCGGTAGATTTATTAATTTTAATTTTTTCCAATGGCCTGGAAGAAACCGACACGAGGAACGCGACCCGTAAGGCATAGATTTAGCAAGTGTCTCCCTTTTTTTCCAAACATACGTAAAAGAGATTAATACCTTTTATAAGACAGTGCCGTGTGTACTAACCTAAATAAAGAAATGACTTAAATTGAGGGTTTAAATTTATTTGTAAACATTTGTTTTTATTAAAAACAATAAATTTGTTAAGTTTCATTTCGTTAATTCATATTAAAAATAACAACAAATAATAGAATTGTAACAATCAATGTGACAATTTCTAAGACAACTATGTACTATTATAGCCGAAACGAAACTGATTGTAAAGAGACGTCTCGTGTGGTTGTATGTTGAAAGTAGATGGAGAAATGGTGGTATAAATTTCACATTGTAACACGTGACCAATCAGCGCCTGGAATCAAACCCGTCATGAACATGTTTGTGTAATGTTTATTTTCGATCTCTGAAGGATGACCACATCATTCAGTATTATCAGTTTTAATCGTGTGACAGGGACCATGATAGTTACTTCATGATAGTATCTATTTACTTCAGCTAGTTCATTCCCTCCAAAAGATAAAAATACCAAAATAAAATCTTATTTGGTTGAATGTTTCACTTTACAAGCCATAATATTCTACCTTCATTTTACCTTCTGAAATTTTTACCCTAATTCACCAGTTGCTACTAGCATAGAGCATGACCCGTGCATCCCCATTGACGTTCGATAACTGTAAAAGACAACAACATTAAAAGACCCGAGTGATCATTTTTTTTTGTTATGTTGTCTTCTGCTAATGTTACCCCAAATTATACTTTTTCTAGTCCCGTAGAGGCACACCTTTGTATCCGCGTTTAATATTGAAGACGGTATTGGACTAAGCACCTTCGAAAACACTACGATTGATCATTTTCTAGCTTCGTTTTGCCTTCTCACATTTATACTCCAAATCATCATTTGCTACTCCCATATAGGATTATCCGTGTATCCCCATGACGTTCGATAATGGTAAAAGACTCAGCACCATTAAAACTCCCCGAGTGATCATTTTCCATGGTTTTCTTGCCTTCTGACAATTTTACCCCAATTGACCCTTTTTCTACTCCCGTAGCGCCACACCTGTGCATCCCCTTATAATATTGAAGACGGTATTTTACTCAGCAACCTCCAAAAGATTACGATTGATTATTTTCTAACTTTGTTTTGCTTTCTCACAATTATACCCCAATTCATCGTTAGGTACTCCCATTGAGGGTCACCCGTGTATTCCCATTGACGTTCGATAACGGTGAAAGACTCGGCGCCATTAAAACCCATCCGAATGATCATTTTCAATTGTTTTTTGCCTTCTGACAATTGTACCCCAATTCACTAATTTTCTACTCCCGTAGAGCCACATCCGTGCATTCCTGATTAACATGGGAGACGGTATTAGACTCAGCTACCTCCAAAACACTACGATTGATCATATTCTAGCTTTGTTTTGCCTTCCCACATTTATACTCCAAATCATCATTTGCTACTCCCATAGAGGATCACTTGTGTATCCCCATGAGGTTCGATAATGGATAAAGACTAAGCACCATTAAAAACCCCCGAGTGATAATTTTCCATGGTTTTTTTGCCTTCTGACAATTTTATCCCAATTGACCCTTTTTCTATTCCCGTAGCGCCACACCCGTGCATCCCCTTATATAATTGAAGATGGTATTTTACTCAGCAACCTCCAAAACACTACGATTGATCATTTTCTAACTTTGTGTTGCTTTCTCACAATTATACCCCAATTCATCGTTAGCTACTCCCATAGAGGGTCACCCGTGTATCCCCATTGACGTTCGATAACAGTGAATGACTTGACGCCATTAAAACCCATCCGAATGATCATTTTCAATTGTTTTTTGCCTTCTGACAATTGTACCCCAATTCACTAATTTTCTACTCTCGTAGAGCCACATCCGTGCATTCCCGATTAATATGGAAGACGGTATTGGACTCAACTACCTCCAAAACATTACAATTGATCATATTCTAGCTTTGTTTTGCCTTCTCACTTTTATACTCCAAATCATTATTTGCTACTCCCATAGAGGATCACCCATGTATCCCTATGACGTTCGTTAACGGTAAAAGACTCAGCACCGTTAAAACCCTCCGACTGATCATTTTCTAGTTTTTTTTTGCCTTCTTTCATTTTGACCCCAAGTCACTCCTTTACAATTCCCATAGAGCCCAACCCGTTCATCCCCGTTTTATTTTGTTCACAGTAGTGGACTCAGCATCCTTAAAAACACCCAAATTGATTATTTCCTAGCTTTTTTGGGGTTCTAATATTCTACCCTAATTGATCTTTTTGCTACTCCTGTAGAGGCACACACTTGTATCCCCGTCAGCTTTCGATAGTTGTACACGTTTATGAAAACTAACAACCAAAACTTATGTGAGTTGAGTAAATAATTGGCCAACTGAAATGAAGAAGGGACTTTCTAATGTTTATGTTTTCACCGTGATTACATACACCCAGGGTCTTACAGTCTAAACATTTGACTAGTCAGACAGTCGCACCATAGTGGCAACACTGTTGGTTCTCGTATCGTTAGTGGCGTGGGAATAATATACACACCGGCTGCCATATTGTTATTAGACTGAACGAAAATATACACTGGCTGCCATATTGATGCCTAAATGAAATGCTGCCGTATTGATAGTACTTCAGTCAATTTTGTATTTTTAAGATTTTATGAAATTAAAGTATATGGAGTAGTATAATGTTTATTAGAAATAAATTATACACGACGAAAAACATATATACTTCACTTTTTCAAGTGGCTGCCATATGGTTGCAAAATGATATGCTGCCATATTGATAGCGGGATGTATATATATATATATATATATATATATATATATATATTAAATATATATATATATATATATATATTAAATATATATATATATATATATATATATATATATATATATATATATATATATATATATATATATATATATATATTAAATATGGTGATATGTTTTCTTGTAATATAGTTAATAAATTTAAAATATTTGAAAAACAAGAATACTTTAATGAATATATTTATTCAAAGCTTTTCGCCGATAAAATAGTATCAGCATCTTCAGGAAAATAATTATCTAATAAAATATTTTTACAAAATGTCGAGGCTTGTAAAAATTCAGAATTTTGTAAAAATATTTTATTAGATAATTATTTTCCTGAAGAAGCTGGTACTATTTTATCGGCGAAAAGCTTTGAATAAATATATTCATTAAAAGTATTCTTGTTTTTGAAATATTTTTAATTTATATATTATATATATATATCGTTATCATATCATAAACAAATAATATGGTTTTCAAAATGTATTTCTTTGGCATCGTTGTAAAAGAAAATCGGTTTTAAACTTCATTTGTATGGGCCTATTGGTAAAGCAGTATATAATATACTGGCATTTTGGTATCCACATTCACAAGCCTAAATTGGTACATAATGAAACAACTGTGTTTAAAATTCTTTCAACTATTACGTTACTTACAATACACACCTTCAATATCTATGATATTTCTAGTTTTATAGGAATATTTGAAAAGTTTTAAGTTTTTAAAATGCGAAAATGTTTTTGAAAATTCATTAGAACATTTTTATTTCTCATCTACGGTCTTACAAATATTTTCTAAATTATGGTTTTAATTAATTCATATAGGTAGCTATGATTTGTTTCAGTGTGTTTATTGCGCCCTTAAAAGGCCATTTCGTCGCCAAACAGGCTTTTTTCTCGTAAACGACAACGTTGTGTGCTTCACGCTTGTGTGAAGGAACAGCTGTGCGACCCGAAGCATTTATGGGAGACATTTACGGAACAGAATCACCGCAGGCTGCTGTTCCACACCGCATCGTAAAGAAATACATTTTCTTTTATCTTGGGGATTATATAAAACCGTAAGGATGGTATAGTAACTTTGCTGGTAATCTTTATTGAAATATAAATATACAATATATGTATATATATATATATATATATATATATATATATATATATATATATATATTTAGACGAGTTCAAGTCTAAAACACAAATAACAAAAACGTTATCATAGCTTGTATTAAATATTTGTTGGTAGATTAAATACAGACTACTTTTTGAGAACGGATAGACAGTTTTTGATCCTGGTTAAAACCAGGACTACTCCAAGAAAGCGACCCTGTTCCAGCGATGTTATAAGTTTCCTATTTTTATAACTAAGGTATAATTAAATTTTTTTTAAAATCTTTAAGTTCTACCTAGCCTTATTCAGAGTTTTTCGTAAAAGTAAACGTATATATCTTATAGGCCCTGCATTATTATAGTCGCCCATTAGTCATCATATAAAACGTGATACATAAAAACAAGAGATTATACATAAAACAAACTAGTTTTATTGTATTCGTTGCCATTTCCTTTTAGATTTAAGAGGTAATACTAAGTTTTATGACGTGTAAATGAAACCAACATGATAGTAACAAATGAAAATTATGTTGAAAAAAACAGTAATGAAATAAAATCTTAAAAATTATGAGGCAATAGCAAATTAAATAAACACACTAAACTATATGTGAATTGTTTTCGTGATTGACACATATGAATACTTTTTTCGGTAAATAGAAATATTAAAAAATTTTTGAATTTAATTATTTACTTTAGTAAAATGTAGCTAGTTTTTTTATGGATTTTGAAAATCGAATTTCCATAGGTAAAATTTCAAAAAAAAACTACTTAGATGTAAACGCGCTGTCATTTTAATTTATAGTTATGAGTAAAATTTCTTATTGTTTGTTGAAAGATATGAAACATGGACAATGGGGATATGTCCAAACAGATTTAGTTAACAAATGAATAAATTTTATCGAAATTGAATTGAAAGTCACGTTCTATTGAGACTATTATTCCGATTGTAAATAACGTTTAGCATAATTTATGAAACTTTTTCTTCAAATTAGGAGCTGCCAGATTTAATCTGGGTGGCTGCCAGATAATAATGTGCGCTCTACAGTTCACACTATGGCCTTACACTACCACAAACCTTGCACATATATATATTTTGGCTAATGCGGAATCGTATTCACCAGAAGTTTTAATGTATTAAAATAAATGTGAATTGGAATTGTAATAGATCATGTTACCAGAACAATAAATCATCTGGGCGTCCATCTAGAGTTATTTTTATAAAATAATTATAAAATTTACAAAATAACAGTACAGTAGTTATTATTTGTTACAGAAATATAGAGGGAACGTAAAATGAATAGAGAATTTGACAATATAATTGTGTAATCTTGTACAACCCTGACAATAACCATAAATATTTGATATTTTGTTTGCAAGGAAAGAAACAGTTTTTTAAAATTAATTTAAAGCACACCTCCTGATGGATCCACTCATGTGTGCCCTGTTATTTGCGTTGAACCAATATTAAAGCCTTTATGATTTTGCATCGTATGTGGATAGTTGAGCAGATGTAAATTCGAACCATCGGCGTATGATGTGGAGCAAGAGTGTCGTACTTACTCTCTCGCTATCGTCAAATTTCCTTTGAATGATAACAGAAGTATCCAACATCTATTATGTGTCATAATATGACATAGGGATTCCTGATTTCTTTCCTCAATCGTTATTTCCATTTCTCTTCCGTTATCCATTACTTCTTCCTTCGTGACGATAAACTATATTCGTACGAAACAACTACAGACCCACAGTTCAATGGGCCTCAAATATTTGCAAGAGATTTTCGGTCATTGCTCATGCTTCCATTCCTTATAACAGATAAAAAACTAGTTTTACTTCGAGCTATTTAAGGTACGTATGCACTTTACGTAAGTGTTGGTTGTTAAGTTTTGCTTATAACATTTATTTTTTCTTCTCATAGTCTTCACTTGCCCTTTGTATTTTAACGATGACAATTCAACTCCTCCACGCTACAGTTAGCAACACAGATCCGTCCTCAAATCTTCTTCATAGCTTCACTTCTTCTCTATAGCGTTATGTTCTATATCTCTTCAGAAGAGGTATTAAGGAAGGGGGAGCCTCAGGTATATTGGTAAACGCAGACACCCTTTTATTCTAGTAGACTGCCCAAGTACAATATTGTCTGGATAACTTTATCGTATTTAAATTCATCGAACGGTGTTGTAGAATCCATAACACACAAACACACACACACACACACACACACACACACACACACACACACACACACACACACACACAAGTTTCTCGATAGTTAATACTATAATATTATATATCCTGACATTTTGAAAGTCACAAGCACAAATAATAAAATTGTTAGGTATGATTGAAATTGGAAAGTGATCACCAGGATATTTAGTACAAGTGCGTATATTGTAGGAAGCCTTTATTTCAATAATTATGCATTTAATACACACTATTTAGAGTTTCTTTTTTTCCAAGGGCATTTTATAATCCAAATTGTGATCATCAGAATCTTCTGATAAGAGCCAGTCTTTTTCATGTCTGTCAATACATAACTTCTGCGCCTACTCATCTCCCAGTCTCATCGCATATTAAATTCCTTATCCGAATTCTTTTTAAGATACTGTAATTGTATCATACTCATGAGATAACTAGGTTAATGGCGGTCCTTATATTCACTCGCTTGAAAACAACAACCAGAACTTTTGAACCATTCAGAATTATTTTAGAAGTTAAATAATTAAATGTCTGATGTAATTTTAGGAAATGAAAAACCATGTGTCCCATAGTTTCATCGGAACACATCAATGTATTAAATATTTTACCCTGGTGTAATTTTAGGAGAAGAAAAACTATCTGTCACATGGTTTTATCAGGAAACATTGTAATAAATATTTTACTGTGATGTAATTTTAGGAGATGAAAAACCAACTGTCTCATGGTATCATCAGAAAATATCAATGTAATAAATATTTTACTGTGACGTAATTTTAGGAGATAAAAAACCATCTGTCTCAAGGTTTCATCAGAAAACATCAAAATAATAAATATTTTACACTGATGTAATTTTAAGAGATGAAAAATCATCTGTTTCATGGTTTTATCAGGAAACATCAATGTAATAAACATTTTACTCCAATGTAATTTTAGGAAATGAAAACCCATCTGTGCATGGTTTTATCAGAAAATATCAGAGTAATAAATATTTTACTGTGACGTAACTTTAGGAGATGAAAATTCATCTGTAAAATGGTTTTTATTAGAAAACATCAATGCAATAAATATTTTACTCTGATGTAATGTTAAGAGATGAAAAGCCATAAATATTTTACTCCAACCTAAAATAGTGTAAAATGAAAAGAAAGTTACAAAACCTCTCTCTATTAAATATTTAAAAATAAAAAGTAACCAAACGATTAATTAGATGTTATTAAAATTGGATTAAAGTGATAAAGGACTAGATACAAGCCAATATACGTAATATGTAGGCCACTGATAAAATTAGGTCATGCATCCTAGGATAGTGTTTGTAGGACGGATTAGATCAACGTAACCTATTTACTGAACTCCAAACAATATAATCTAAGACATAGTAAACAAAGAAACCTCAAACTATATTTTCTTTGGATCATCGATGTTTTACGTTGCTCAACTTGTTGTCCGAACGTATACATTTCGTTGGTATATATATATATATATACACATTCTTACAAAATAACATTTCCACTATTCATACATACTTGAAATTTTTAAAATGTTTTAAAATTATACATATTACAATCTACAGAGTACTGAACTACCTACAATTCAAATATGAATATATATATATATATATATATATATATATATATATATATATATATATATATATATATATATGTATGTATGTATATATAAAGGGAATGTACTACTAATTTGTAAAATATTTTTGAATTTTACAATGTATTAGAGAAATGAGTGGCTGCAGATTATTAAACAACTTAGAAATAAATCAAAACCGTGGTAAAATAACGTACTGTAACAATATTATGTAATATTACCTATATTTCTAGCATAAAGTAAAACGACATATCTTTACAATTGTTAAACACCTAATGAAATAGCAAGTTATACATTTTTTATAACAGATAGATATTTCTGTGACGCCTTAATAATTTTTGCATTTCTGCATAATTGTTTTGCACTTACTTTAGGAGAAATATTTTTTATTTAGAAAGAAATATTTAGGGAGAGAGAGAGAGGGAAAGATAAGAAGAAAGGGAGACGAAGTTAAGAGGAGGCGGCAAAGGAGGAGAATGAGGATAATTGAACCAAGGCATGATATAAATAATAATATAATTTTGTTTAATTCTAAGAAAAATAGTTCCATAAACTATAATAATATCTCTATCGACAGATAACGTCAGTGAGTAGATAGGCCTTCTTGTTCTGATATGAAAGGCAAAGGTTATTTGGTCCATGAATTTATTTGGATCACTCTGAGGTTTAGATCTTAAAAGAAGAGGCAGGAAATATTTCCATTCAGGTCACGAATCTTCACAATACGACCATTTGGGTCGGATTAGGTCAGTGTTTGGTTCAACGTAAATATCGAAACATTTTTCTCGAATGACTTGATATATTGGTAACTTACATCCTGCCTTGGAGAAGACTGAAAACATAATGAGCCATTAAACGAACTTATGGAAAATATGGTTTACTGAAAAACTTATAAAACTTAGTCATACAGAACGTATAGAAACTACATAATGTGTAAAACATGAGCGTTCACTGTGAAAAACGTTCATTTCAAGGTCATTCTCTGATAGACAAGGACAACGTTCGCCAGCGCCGCACTGCGACAAATAATGGCAATCGTCCAAAATTAAATAAAAACCTTTTCCAATTGGTTACCCTTTCCTGAACGGCTAAAGCACGTATAACTAATATATTGTCAAACATATTTGATATATTCTTGTAATTTGCGGCAGTACGTTGTTCTGTTAATTTCTTGGTAGCAAATAAATGTCAATATTACAAGGATATTAATTATATATAAACAAATTTTTGTTTTTCTAAAGACATACTGTGTTTAAATAAATGAATTTCTGAAGGTAGTTTATAATTTACGATTACATCAGACTTTATTGTATAATGGATGAAATTTCTTTCAATTTTTATATTAATTGTTATATCTCTAATATTATCATTCTTAACATTACTTGAAGCAATAACGCAGAAAAGTTTTCAATTAGGAAAATAACTGGCTCGGGATTACACCATTTGTCATCGATATCAATAGTTTTAACACTATTGTGTAGTTCCCAATTCTAACCGCTTTTTGTCAAATTATGCACAGTACTTTTGTTTCTACTAGAGGTAAGAAAACATCAAATAAAGTCATTGTTGTTAATTAACAAATAACAGTATTTTATTGTAAATTTATGTGTTACTGTTAGTTGACAATATCAGAATTTATTATTCCGAGTTGAAAGTTTCTTGAAAGTAAAAATAATGCTCAATTTGAAAATAAATTTCCTTTACCTTATAAAAACATTGACGCTATCTTTAAACCTCTGTAATACTAAATAAAATTTAACGGTTTAGGGGCTGTTGTGTTGTTGATAGGTGTTAATTCACTTTTGTAAAATATACTCTTTTGAAAACACCGGTATCAGCACATTAAATAATTGTTAATCTAATATCTCGTGAATTTTGTTCAAATACAGTGTTTCGAACCAGTAATGCAGCCAGAAATTCCTTGTGATGGTGATTTGACATTCCAAAGAGACTGAGAAAAAATTTATATCCCAAGGTAAATTTTGAAATTTAAATGCCATTTACATCGTTCTATCGCACATGTTGACAAATTATTCCTGTTTATTATATTTTATTCCTTATTTACAATACGCATTTTATATTTAAAGAGTATTCAATGGAACATTAGATTTAACCGTAAGTACAGGGGATATTCATTATGAAAACAAGTTGCCAGAAATAACAGTCTTAAAAAGAAACAAGTTTTCATTTCATAGACTACTATTGTGAAAAGAGATACTGAGTGTTAAAACTTTTTGAAAGTTCTTTAAGAATCTCATTCTCTGTTACAGAGATTGATTTATTGATACAACCTATGTCTAGTCTTTTTGGGCACTCTTTAGATGTTTTTATTTCCGAAACGTGCAGCCACCGTACTACTAGAGTCTTTTCTGAGCAATATATATTCCTGCGAATATTTATTAACAGCTCTCAGGTATCTGTCGACTAGTTTTATATAACTATTTTCAAGTTATAATATTAGAATGTTCTTATGGTGAAATTAATGACGTTTCTCCCTAAAACTGACAAAATTAAAGTTCGAGCTTTTCGTAACTTTTATAGCTTATAAAAGACTAAGAGGAAACTTTTTAAACCTTCTGGGAGGGGTTTAACCTCCCTCGCTGTTTAGAATGTTTGTTGAAAATAGTGAGTCCTGATTTTCAGTGCCCGGTAAATACGGTCTTACTTGTGAATCGTAGGTACAGTAATGAGTCATGCCACGAAAACACTTATCGTGTAAATATTTTATTTCTCTTGCCTTCAACTCTATAAATATTATCATATTGTTGTCTGAACATATAATTAAATAAAAACCTTTATACAAAAAATAGCTTATAACCGAAAACACTACTTTAAGAAAAATGGGTGTTTAGATTTTGAGGCATGGTTTTTATTTCATTATATTTACAAACAGCTTTTATGGAGTTATCATATTGGTGTTATTTACTGTAATACATTATATAGTAGGTTAAATGTAGTTTTATTATAAGTCTTTTAAAAATTAACTGGAAATGCCCTTTTTGCATAATTAATAATAATGTTAGGAATTAAAGTAATCCAAGCTTCAAAAAATTGATACGACTTCATTTTTTACTATACTATAGAAAATATAAATGAATTAAAAATTAATCATCAAATTCCACGTTAGCGCTTTACCGTTATTACCAGCTTAAAATACTTCTTCAAACCAAGCTATTCTCTCAGGTGTTATAAGTGGAAATACGTCTCTCTTCCTTCTTACTCCCACTTTATGTTTACAAGAGTTTGTAAACATATTCGAAGCAATCCTTATCATAAGGTTTGTTCCAAAGGAATGGAGTTACGCAATCCCCTTAGGTTTTAAAGTTAATATTATACCTTTAATTTGCCTATATTTTTATATCGTAAATACAGAACCCTATGTCAAAGGCTTCTTCTTGAATGGAGACAGCTCAAAACGTCTGTAAAGTTTCACTTTTAAACTAAAGTCATACGAAACTATAGCAGGCGAAGGATTAAGTCTACGCTTTACTGTTCACTCTATAAATGGGTTGAATGTCTCAATAACACTCTGTTCTTTAATAAACGTTTTTAAAGTTCCAAAATTCTGGTCCCGTTGGCCAAATAAACGGGGACGGTTTGCAACGAAAAGCCTGTTGTGGAGAGACGACAGAAACCAGCAGAAATAAACCATTAATATGCTCAACCTTCTGCACTCGACAAAAACTTTTTGGAAATTTTTGAATTTTCCTTTATTACTTCACCAATACATTCTTACAAAAATGACAGTTGTATTTAAGGAGTTTTATTCGTCACTTTAAAAAACAAACAAACAAAAAAACAGAAATACATCGAACTGTTGTTGAGAATGTAAATGAGAAACACAACCTCATATCTCCTTTGCAAATTTGTTCTTTAGTTTATACTTCGGGTTAGGTTTTGAGCGTAATCGAACTTTATTGTTAACAATCCATCATTTTCCCGCCAGCAACAATTGCTTTCCTTTAAGCAGTACTAGCAACATTTCGTTTATGTAATTTAAAATCTAGTTTACAAGAAAAATATTCATTTACTTACCAAGATTTTTTGGTACTTTACACTAGGCATCCTCACTAGACAGCCCTGAGGACGATTTTTGAGATCCTCAGACTATTAACATTTTGAGAAATTTAGTTTGTTCCCAACCTGCTAACAAAGATGCAATGCTAGAAAGCTGTGAAAGATTTCGTCCATTGGCTATAAAGAGTTAACAGATTCAGGCATTCCTGGAGTTAATTAAAATAACTACTTATTCCTACCTGTTTTCTTACTTATTCATATGCAAAACAGTGTCTTATCTTAGTGAGGTAGTAAAGTTATATTACGTTATACTATTTGTAAGGTATTTAATGCCACTTGTACTTACGGGCCTAAGGAAACGTATGTAAAACTATTTAGCTCTGTCAGAAATCCTAGTAAAGTGCCTGCTTTATGCAGTTGACACATACATCTGTTGTAGGATAGAAAACAACCATAGTTTTAATTTGATTTAAAAGAACTTGAAATATGATACAAATCATATAGGGCCAGAGACGATCTTCGGATGGAGAGAGTGGAGTGGCTGCTCCGGGTCTCGCGCGGCGAGACTTTACTCACGCTAAAAAATAAGTAAAATGTTTTGGTTGAATGAAAATAATATAATTGTGTAGACATTTATGTGCCTATAATATCTGTCTGATTTCTCAAGTAATATGTTAAATTATTGAATAATGAGAAAACCTACTAAAGAGATAACGGCATCGCGACCAAAGGAATACAAAACATCGTTTGCTAACAGCGGCGTTTCAACCTGGGCAAATGAAAATAAAATCACGTAAATAAATGACATGTTTTTAACTACATCGAAATTGCTCCAAACACAACTTTTAAAAACGTTTCGGGGTAGACCAATGTTTTAAAATAGGCCTCGCAAAAATATTTTGCTCCAGGCCTAGCAATCGCTAAGGACGACTCTGTATTGGCCAAAACCTAGTTTGTTCTTATGACATTGTTTAAGCAGTTCAAAAAAATTTAAAAATTGGAATCAGAATTCTAAAAATACTTTAAAAACGCAGAGAATAACAACTTCTCTTAGAGGGTTCAGTTGCCAAGTGTTCATGAATTAAAGCCCAGACAGTGCTACCAAACGTATTTTAAAGGTTGCAGTGTGAGCCCCGTTTTTTGTGAAGCGTTTCATTATTAAGAGCTTTCATTGAATTAGTCTGAGTAGTGAATTATACGTAATAATCTTAGTAACGTGTCTCAGCAAACCTTTGTTAACAAATCTGCATGTTTCAATTTGTATTGTCCAATATTTTACCTCATTTTTCAGGATTGCATGTTTTACTTTTAGGAACATTATCTACATGCAAACGTTCAACACGGTTTGAAATAATTTAATCCAGACATTTTTTTGTTATTAATATTGTAAAACAACAGAAATGTATCCTTTTGTAACACACTGTTACAATACTGTTTTACCTGACTGAAGTTTTGGAGTTCGGCATATTTTCAGAATTATTTAGGCAACTCACACCTGATTTTCTGCTAAATTTGATTTGATCTATTTTATATAATTATTTCCACTCTGTTTTTTCTTTTTTCCCTTCATTATTTTCACAATTTATTATTTAAACATTGCCAGAAACACAACGACAAAATAACCTAATTAATCCCCTAATCGATAACATAATGTAACAAACAAGATAAGCTTATTGGTAGTCACCATGAAAGAAATCCTAGAACTCACTCTATTGCCGAGATATTGAAATAAATTAAATATATCTGAGTGCACAAAACATAATGTCATGGATAATTCAAACAAATTGACATAAAAATGAAGAATATACTTTTATTTTCAACTAATACTAGTTAATTATTACAAATTAGGCTGATTAATAAAAACATTTTGAATTACATAAACTTTAAAAAAATATTGAATAGACACTTATATAGAATATTATTAAAATATGTAAACGTTTGCCTATAATAGCACTTTTTTGTCATGTAATGAAAACACGTAATTCGGGGTGAAATCTATTGTCAACAACTTCGCGAAACGCCCGTCCTCGATTACACAAAAAGAGTTTACATAAGGCTGTGTTAGATTGTGTAAGGGTAAAGCAGTAGCTCAGCTTGAAGATGGAAACAAATAATACAGTGTTTAACTGCTTTATGTTTGTTAACAACCTTTTTGTGAGATAGAATGTTATATTTTTTAAAGTTAAGACTAGTTAAAGCTAGACTTACATCTTATAATTATAGAATAACGTTGAAGGTTACTTCCCATAAATAATTTGACAATTTGTCATTCAGAAAACATTAAAGTTTAATAATATTTTAAATAATAAACCCAATATCACAAATTAACTTTATTTATTCACCTGATGTACATTTCCGTTACAAGGTAACCATCTTCAGAAGTATTGAACAAAAAATTAATTTAATTTAAAACGTATAGGCCTATATATAAAACATATATAGCAAAAAAATATTGAGGTTATGAATAAACTTATTAAAGTTTTATGTTTACCTTTAAATAATGTTACTTGAAATATTACAGATCGTAAGCCTTTGTATGTCTGGAAATCCATTTAGTCTGAAACAAGGGGTGAATTAATTAAATATTTCTTAAACGTTTTTGAAAACAAATCTCATTAGCAAAACGAGAAATATTGAAGGACCCAATTCTTGTCAGTTTAACAATTTCTAGCTCAAACGGCAAAAGCAAACAGATTTAAAGAAGTTTTAAATGTAATAACATAATTTTTTATTTATATAGCTCGACTTCACTATTTTGTGTAAAACGTTGCCAAAATACTAGTATTTTTATAGCACTCACATTTATTTAGTTTTTTAAAATTTTAATGCAACTTGGAAGTGAATTAATGTAGCGTAGTTTACTGGAGCTTGAAGTTTTATTGACGTTTTGATTGAAGTTGATTTGTTAACACCATTCGCAGTTATAAGTAGATGACTAAATCCAAGCATTTTTATTGAACAAACCGCCTCACTTATTAAAAACACAGTATGAATAAACTTAATAAATATTCAACACTATATATAAATTATTATGGAAATATGATTTCTATTTTTAAATTTAGTATAATTAAGTAGGAATACACAAACAATTTTACTTTGATGATGTGATCGCAAATAGAAGTAAGGCCGTAAAAGCGCAGTCGGACGACAATTATTTAGGATAAACAATTTGAACGTTTGGAGTACGCATGCGTGAATTAGCTCCTGGCTTATATAAATACTGCATAAAGCCCGTAAGTTTATCATAAAAAGATTACATATAATTTGCTAATAGATCTTTAACGCTTATCCTATTAATAAAAATACTGGAAACTCAAAACAAATATCAAAATAATAAAAATAAATAAGGCTAATTAACGATCGTAAAAATAATTAAAACAATTAAAATAATGAGCATTTTTTATGGAAAACGTGATTTGTATGCAAATAATTGTTTATATTTGCAAAGAAACAATTAAGTCCACGACCATCCCTTAGAAACAAGTATTTAATAGAAATATTATTTTATTAATATAAAATTTTCAATTAAATTAATTAACTGTTAAACTAGTATGAATAAACTATGTCAGTCATTGTATACCCATGTAAATCCATTAATTAATATGAAAATAAGAAACTTTAATTCCCCATTTTACCCCTAAAAGAAGAGAAAAATGATATAAGACGTAATACGTCAGGTAGGTTTGCATACCAGCTGAACAATAGATAATCTTTTTAAATTGATAGCTTTAACAATTGGAAAACAAAATTCATAGACTTGAGAATCTTAATTGCATTGGAGATTTACAATTTCTACTTTCGAAACATAATAGACCTACATTGTTTTCAATAGGAAAACAGTTTTAATGAGAAATTTAACCGTTATTAAACTGTTCTTATTTAGAATAAATATCACGTATATTACATTATTATTTAAAAAGCAGAAAATATTGCAAGCAAATATTAATGTGGACTATACTAAAGGGGCAATTAAGGTACCCTCGCTATGTATAATTTCAACACAAAACCGTCGACGAGAACTTTTGTTTTGTTAATTTATTACGAAATATTCAAGGTGCTGTTATTACCACGTTTCATGAGTCGGGAACGTAAAAATTAAAAGTTAAATTGTTGGAAATTAAAAACATCCTGAAAGCCCTCTAGTAAACGAGAACGTTAGCTTAGTTCAGGTTCGTTTCATTTGTCTTATTAAGAAAAGGGCTCGCCCAACTTTTCATATAAATTGTAAGTCCAGTAGAATTATCAATTACAAAGTCCAGTAAATTGAAAGTAAATTGTAAGTCTTACTTACATACTTATAAAACCAGATTAATGGGTATAAATTGACTTGAATATATCACTCAGACATTACGACTAACATGGCAGATTTAAGAGTAATTGAAAAAGACCGCCACTAACTCTTGTTCACTCAATATCGTCACTAACCAGTAAATGGCAAGTGAGCATTCTAGTCCCTCCTATGGTTCCGAGAGAATATGTATATATATTTTTGGTCTGAGACTCTGCAAAGACATAATAAATATTTCTTGAAACAAACCTAGAGCTCGTGGTTTTATTCTTTCACCCGTATCAGTAGTTCGTAAATATTTCCTTTCCAATCATAGGCGATAAATAATTGTCATACTGATAGATCGTATTTACCCTCCCCAAAATAAAACATTGAAGATAAAATACTAAAACTGAACTATGCCGGATATTATAATCTATTACGTTAAAAAAAATCTTAGGAAAATTATTTAAACTTACATATTTCCTGACAAGTTTGACACATCAGAGATGTCAACCTTAGGGGTGATCACTAATTTTTAGAAACATAAAATGTTTCTTCATGCAACCCTTCATGAATCCCCTCTTTATTTAACCTCAAGACTCTCGCTTCTTCAACATAGACATAGGTCCTTGCTGTATTTAACTTATAACTGTTGATCTATGACATTTATCTTCCTAAATCCTGCCTAGAGAGCATTCTTCATAGAACCTCAGGACTCCCGCTTCATTCAACATAGACATGGGTCTTTGCTGTATTTAACTTATAAATGTTGATCCATGACATTTATCTTCCTAAATCTTACTTAGAGCGCACTCTTCATAGAGCCTCAGGACTCCCGCTTCATTCAACATAGACATAGGTATTTGCTGTATTTAACTTATAACTGTTGATCCATGACATTTTTCTTCCTAATCCTGCCTAGAGCGCATTCTTCATAGAACCTCAGGACTCCCGCTTCATTCAACATAGACATAGGTATTTGCTGTATTTAACTTATAACTGTTGATCCATGACATTTATCTTCCTAATCCTGCCTAGAGCGCATTCTTCATAGAACCTCAGGACTCCCGCTTCATTCAACATAGACATAGGTATTTGCTGCATTTAACTTATAACTGTTGATCCATGACATTTATCTTCCTAATCCTGCCTAGAGCGCATTCTTCATAGAACCTCAGGACTCCCGCTTCATTCAACATAGACATAGGTATTTGCTGTATTTAACTTATAACTGTTGATCCATGACATTTATCTTCCTAATCCTGCCTAGAGCGCATTCTTCATAGAGCCTCAGGACTCCCGCTTCATTCAACATAGACATAGGTATTTGCTGTATTTAACTTATAACTGTTGATCCATGACATTTATCTTCCTAATCCTGCCTAGAGCGCATTCTTCATAGAACCTCAGGACTCCCGCTTCATTCAACATAGACATAGGTATTTGCTGTATTTAACTTATAACTGTTGATCCATGACATTTATCTTCCTAATCCTGCCTAGAGCGCATTCTTCATAGAACCTCAGGACTCCCGCTTCATTCAACATAGACATAGGTATTTGCTGTATTTAACTTATAACTGTTGATCCATGACATTTATCTTCCTAAATCCTACTTAGAGCGCACTCTTCATAGAGCCTCAGGACTCCCGCTTCATTCATTATAAGTCCCTTACTGAAGGTTACGCATTCCGGCACGTCAAAATATGTAACGGAATGTATGATTTGAATTAGATTTTCCTGAGTAATATTGAGATAATATCATAAAAAATATCTGGCAGCCGTAAAAGCTTCAAATGATGTCATATATTTACAATACTCAATAAATGGTAAACATAAACGGGCACACACCTGCATATACAGTGAACGTCCCGTTCACTGTGGTCCTCTAAATGGATGACGAAGAGATTCGGGTGCCCCTGTACGCACACTAAACATACCCAACTAAACAAGAAAAGAGTTTCCACATAATTAAAAATAGTCACTGTTACATGCTAATAATGTCTTTGCGACACGGCGGGAGAAAAGGAAAGAAAAACGTAATGGGGGATATTTCTTTATATTCTAGTTTTGCAGCAAACTTACGAGAAGAACAAAACTACGTTAGGACGAAAGTAACAAGAGAAATGCTTCTAAGACCGAGTCTGGCTTAGAACTCACAAAACTACGTCACGTCGTGAGGGTAACGGGAGAGATCGTACGATCGAGGTCTTACTTAAACTGTCTTGCCAATCCTATACAGGGCATAATGAACATTTGTTCACTTTTACACAATTTTTTTAGAATAGTACGTAAAACTGTAGTTAATTTAGAACTGTTACTCCATGACATTCAGCTATCTACATCATGCTTAGAACGCTTTCTTTATTGAGCTTCAAAATTCTCGCTTCATTCAACATAAATTCCTTGCTGTAATTAATTTGGAACTGGTAGGCCGTGACATTTATCTACCTACACCCAGCTTAGAGCTTCCTCTCTACTGAGCATCAAGATTCTCGCTTCAATCAACATAAATCCTTTCCTGTAATTAATTTTTAACTGTTATGCCATGACATTCAGCTATCTACATCCTGCTTAGAACACCCTTTTTATTGAACTTCAATACATCCTACTTAGACTACTATCTTTACTGAGCATCAAGATTCTCGCTTCATTCAACATAAATGCTTTGCTTTAAATAATTTAGAACTGGTACACCGTGACATTTCTCTCCTCACATCCTACATAGAGTACTATCTTTACCGAGCATCAAGATTCTCGCTTCATTCAACATAAATGCTTTGCTTTAAATAATTTAGAACTGGTACGCCGTGACATTTCTCTCCTCACATCCTACATAGAGTACTATCTTTACCGAGCATCAAGATTCTCGCTTCATTCAACATAAATGCTTTGCTTTAAATAATTTAGAACTGGTACACCGTGACATTTCTCTCCTCACATCCTACATAGAGTACTATCTTTACCGAGCATCAAGATTCTCGCTTCATTCAACATAAATGCTTTGCTTTAAATAATTTAGAACTGGTACGCCGTGACATTTCTCTCCTCACATCCTACATAGAGTACTATCTTTACTGAGCATCAAGATTCTCGCTTCATTCAACATAAATGCTTTGCTTTAAATAATTTAGAACTGGTACACCGTGACATTTCTCTCCTCACATCCTACATAGAGTACTATCTTTACCGAGCATCAAGATTCTCGCTTCATTCAACATAAATGCTTTGCTTTAAATAATTTAGAACTGGTACGCCGTGACATTTCTCTCCTTACATCCTACTTAGAGCACCCTCTTTACTGAGCAGCAAGATTTTCGCTTTATTCAACATAAATGCTCTGCTTTAAATAATTTAGAACTGGTAGGCCGTGACATTTCTCTCCCTACATTCTACTTTTAGCACCCTCTTTACTGAGCATCAGTCTTCATTCAACATAAATGCTTTGCTGTAATTACCCTAGAACTGATAATCCATGACGTTTATCTCTCTACATCCTGCTCAGAGAGCCCTCTTCATAGAGCCTTAAGGATCTCGTTTCATTCAAAATAAGCCCCATTCTGTAATCAAATTAGATCTGTTACTCCATGACATTCAGCTATCTACATCCTGCTTAGAACACCCTCTTTATTGAGCCTCATGATTCTCGCTTCAATCAACATAAATGCTTTGCTTTCAATAACGTAGAACTGGTACGTCGTGACATTTCTCTTCCTACATTCTACTTTTAGCACCCTCTTTACTGAGCCTCAAGATTATCGCTTCATTCAACATAAATGCTTTGCTTTATTAATTTAGAACTGGTACGTCGTGACATTTCTCTCCTTACATCCTACTTAGAGCACCCTCTTTACTGAGCCTCAAGAATCAGTCATCATTCAAAAAAATGCTTTGCTTTATTAATTTAGAACTGGTACGCCGTGACATTTTTCTCCCTATATCTTACTTTCAGCACCCTCTTTACTGAGCCTCAAGAATCAGTCTTCATTCAAATAAATGTTTTGCTTTCATTAGTTCAGAACTGGTACCTCGTGACATTTCTCTCCCTCCATCCTACTTAGAGTACCCTCTTTACTGAGCCTCAAGATTCTCGCTTCATTCAACATAAATGCTTTGCTTTCAATAATTTAGAACTGGTACGCCGTGACATTTCTCTCCTCACATCCTACATAGAGTACTATCTTTACCGAGCATCAAGATTCTCGCTTCATTCAACATAAATGCTTTGCTTTCAATAATTTAGAACTGGTACGTCGTGACATTTCTCTTCTTACATCCTACTTAGAGCACCCTCTTTACTGAGCCTCAAGAATCAGTCTTCATTCAAATAAATGCTTTGATTTAATAATTTAGAACTGGTACGTCGTGACATTTCTCTCCCTACATCTTACTTTCAGCACCGTCTTTACTGAGCCTCAAGATTCTCGCTCCATTCAACATAAATGCTTTGCTTTCAATAATTTAGAACTGGTACACCGTGACATTTCTCTCCTTACATCCTACTTAAAGCACAGTCTTTACTGAGCCTCAAGATTCAGTCTTCATTCAACATAAATGCTTTGCTTTCATTAATTTAGAACTGGTTCACCGTGACATTTCCCCTCCCTACATCCTACTTTACTGAGCCTCAAGATTCAGTTTTCATTCAACATAAATGCTTTGTTGTAATTACCCTAAAACTGTTGATCCATGACTTTTATCTCTCTACATCCTGCTCAGAGAGCTCTCTTCATATAGCCTCAAGGATCCCGTTTCATTGAAAATAAGTCCCTTCCTGTAATCGATTTAGAACTGCTACTCCATGACATTCAGCTATCTATATCCTACCTAGAACACCCTCTTTATTGAGCCTCACCTTTCTCGTTTCATTCAACATAAATCCCTTGCTGTAATTAATTTGGAACTGGTACGCCGTGACTTTTATCTGTCTATACCCTGCTTAGATCGCCCACTTTATTGAGCCTCAAGATTCTCGCCCTCCCACATTAATCCCTTACTGTTAATAATTTAGAACAGTTACTGTTTTCTTACACCTATCTCTCAACATCCTGCTCAGAGCGCCCACTTTATTGAGCATCAAGATTCTTACTATTGACCCTCCCACATTAATCCCTTACTGTTATAGAACAGTTACTCTTTTCTTACACCTATCTCTCAACATCCTGCTCAGAGCGCCCACTTTATTGAGCATCAAGATTCTTACTATTGACCCTCCCACATTAATCCCTTACTGTTATAGAACAGTTACTCTTTTCTTACACCTATCTCTCAACATCCTGCTCAGAGCGCCCACTTTATTGAGCATCAAGATTCTTACTATTGACCCTCCCACATTAATCCCTTACTGTTATAGAACAGTTACTCTTTTCTTACACCTATCTCTCTACATCCTGCTCAGAGCGCCCACTTTATTGAGCATCAAGATTCTTACTATTGACCATCCCACATTAATCCCTTACTGTTATAGAACAGTTACTCTTTTCTTACACCTATCTCTCAACATCCTGCTCAGAGCGCCCACTTTATTGAGCATCAAGATTCTTACTATTGACCCTCCCACATTAATCCCTTACTGTTATAGAACAGTTACTCTTTTCTTACACCTATCTCTCAACATCCTGCTCAGAGCGCCCACTTTATTGAGCATCAAGATTCTTACTATTGACCCTCCCACATTAATCCCTTACTGTTATAGAACAGTTACTCTTTTCTTACACCTATCTCTCAACATCCTGCTCAGAGCGCCCACTTTATTGAGCATCAAGATTCTTACTATTCACCCTCCCACATTAATCCCTTACTGTTATAGAACAGTTACTCTTTTCTTACACCTATCTCTCTACATCCTGCTCAGAGCGCCCACTTTATTGAGCATCAAGATTCTTACTATTGACCCTCCCACATTAATCCCTTACTGTTATAGAACAGTTACTCTTTTCTTACACCTATCTCTCAACATCCTGCTCAGAGCGCCCACTTTATTGAGCATCAAGATTCTTACTATTGACCCTCCCACATTAATCCCTTACTGTTATAGAACAGTTACTCTTTTCTTACACCTATCTCTCAACATCCTGCTCAGAGCGCCCACTTTATTGAGCATCAAGATTCTTACTATTGACCCTCCCACATTAATCCCTTACTGTTATAGAACAGTTACTCTTTTCTTACACCTATCTCTCAACATCCTGCTCAGAGCGCCCACTTTATTGAGCATCAAGATTCTTACTATTGACCCTCCCACATTAATCCCTTACTGTTATAGAACAGTTACTCTTTTCTTACACCTATCTCTCTACATCCTGCTCAGAGCGCCCACTTTATTGAGCATCAAGATTCTTACTATTGACCCTCCCACATTAATCCCTTACTGTTATAGAACAGTTACTCTTTTCTTACACCTATCTCTCAACATCCTGCTCAGAGCGCCCACTTTATTGAGCATCAAGATTCTTACTATTGACCCTCCCACATTAATCCCTTACTGTTATAGAACAGTTACTCTTTTCTTACACCTATCTCTCAACATCCTGCTCAGAGCGCCCACTTTATTGAGCATCAAGATTCTTACTATTGACCCTCCCACATTAATCCCTTACTGTTATAGAACAGTTACTCTTTTCTTACACCTATCTCTCAACATCCTGCTCAGAGCGCCCACTTTATTGAGCATCAAGATTCTTACTATTGACCCTCCCACATTAATCCCTTACTGTTATAGAACAGTTACTCTTTTCTTACACCTATCTCTCAACATCCTGCTCAGAGCGCCCACTTTATTGAGCATCAAGATTCTTACTATTGACCCTCCCACATTAATCCCTTACTGTTATAGAACAGTTACTCTTTTCTTACACCTATCTCTCAACATCCTGCTCAGAGCGCCCACTTTATTGAGCATCAAGATTCTTACTATTGACCCTCCCACATTAATCCCTTACTGTTATAGAACAGTTACTCTTTTCTTACACCTATCTCTCAACATCCTGCTCAGAGCGCCCACTTTATTGAGCATCAAGATTCTTACTATTGACCCTCCCACATTAATCCCTTACTGTTATAGAACAGTTACTCTTTTCTTACACCCATCTCTCAACATCCTGCTCAGAGCGCCCACTTTATTGAGCATCAAGATTCTTACTATTGACCCTTCCACATTAATCCCTTACTGTTATAGAACAGTTACTCTTTTCTTACACCTATCTCTCAACATCCTGCTCAGAGCGCCCACTTTATTGAGCATCAAGATTCTTACTATTGACCCTCCCACATTAATCCCTTACTGTTATAGAACAGTTACTCTTTTCTTACACCTATCTCTCTACATCCTGCTCAGAGCGCCCACTTTATTGAACTTTAAATAGTATTTTTAACCAATTTAAATCGCTTGCTCTCTTTATGAAACTAAAAACCTCTTCTTCATATAACTTAAAACACTTGCTTCATATATCTTCGAACGATCTTTGTATTCATCCTAAAAATTTCCTCTCTCTATGAAACTGTACCGAGGATCCAGTAAGTAATTGTCCATTTCTTCATAAATGTAAACGTTTAGACCAACGATCGTTTACTCTAATAGAAAAAAAAGTCAATACTGTGTAAATTTATTGTAAAGAATGTTTAAAAATTCTTGTTTAAAACATGTAAATAGATAAAACCAAAAGATATAATTATTAATATTTTTAAAATTATGGCATATACTGCTTAGTAGGCGTTCCCGTGTATAATGTACATTAGTAATTAATGGAATAAATTGTAATTAAGAAGTAAACCACTTTGGTTAACAGCTTGATGACGTCAATATAATAAAGTTTCCCACGGAAATTGGTTTCGTTTCATTGGGAAGGCTTGTAGTGAGGCACCAACTTTGCGATCATTAACAGCTGATGAACCACTTAGCTGTGACAAATGAGGTCAACCATAGCTAAAGTTTTGTTTCATTGAGATTGATCAAGCCTTCAAACTTCTCCACATGGAGTTTTGCATTAATTACTTGCTATACATTATGTTTTAAAATGTCCACACACTTTACAAAACAGACAAAAAAACTAGAGTAATTAATTAAAGTATGAATAATGTCATAATGTATTATCTTGTGACATACACTTGTTGACGATAACAATGTATCATTATATAACATCTTAGATATATTCCTTTTTATTTTTTACTATTTATCAGTGATATTTTATATTGATAACATTTTTCACAAGAGTTTCCTTTATTCATTTCAGACAGGCTCAGAAAGATGCAATAAACTCCATGTTTTAGTTTTATTTAAAAACAAATCTTTGACAAATAATCTTTGTTTACGTTTATTGTAAATATATAGAATTCTGAACAAACTGCTTTCACATCTGACTGCTATTTGTTTTGTTTGTCATTTGACTGCCTTTCATGCCTTGTCATATTTTACACAATCCAACTTGCCTACCTTAACCATGTGAATTGGCATATAGCTTCAAAGTAGAGATTGTTATCTATGAAGCCATGACGTATACACAACAAACTGACTTTATCTGTGTTATAATTACTCCTTTTTTGAGACTTAGAATAATCTATTAAACATATATTAAATTATATAGTTTATAAGAGTTCCTAACATAGATTATCCAAATTAAAACGCAGTAAGAGATTTGAATATTCATATTTTACAGTATAGAACATAAATCTGAGAGAACGTTACAGTCTCATGATAAAATTTTTACTCTCCATTATGTATTTAGTGCTGCAAAACCCTAGGGCTTAACATAAATAAACATGGTTTTACAGAATTTCATTTATACATTCCGGAAAGCGAAGGTAGTTCAGACATAACCTACTTCTAGATTAGGGCTGTCCAACTCGTGGTTTAAAGGGTTGTACTGAGTGGTACGAGGGGTTGTTCTGTGTAGCCTGCAAACACACTGATACAAGCATATAAAATTTGCAAAGAAGCGTGTTTGGCGGCTAACAGGGGACGGATTTCCTTTAGAGTGTCCACAGATCAAGATGTGTGGTAGACGTCACCTCCTGTGCACGCCATGCACTTCCGGGCTAAGCAGCACTGTATTTCGTGCTCTCCAGAAGACAGATAAAGGCTATCCCGGCCTCAGGTCACGTCTCCTTTCTGAGGGTTTATACCTTATGTTAAGTCAACTCAGAATTCCGTGAGACACTACATGAACCAAACAAATTAGAAGGGGGACGCTAGGGGGACAGAAAATCTGGCCTTTCGGTTCTACTTGTCCTTGAGTAGTTCTGTAAAAGCGGAAAGAATCAGAGTATCTGAAGTATTGTCCCGTCTCAGCGGTGGATTCTGTATCAGTTCAGGTCTTACAGGAAGATTTTCGTCCATTACATACTGGTACCACGGATTGTGACACCAAAACGGTCATCTCGGCACTGACGCTAGTCACCCGATCCGGGAGTCACGAGTAGTTTGGATACTATTTTAGTACTTGGACGAAATGATAAGAGACATAGCTCCTACACACCAATTATTCACCTTCTTCATTGTTCAGCACAGCTACAATGTCTACACGGGATTGTTGCGTGGAGTGACCTTACATACGATCAGACAATAGAATTAATTAAAATACATTTTGCATTTGTTTTATGTTAGTTTTATTTTAAAATGTCAATTATATTGTTTGGTTTTGTTAATTACTAGTAAGGGAAACATAAGCTTGTAAAAATTTACTTGTGGCTTCCCACCTTATTTGTTAGGCAGCTTAGTGGTATTGACGAAGGTTAAACTATTGGTAGAAGAGTCTTTTTGTGCACATAATTTTTAATTATAAAAATCTAACTTCATCTCTGTACATGTTGTTCGTCGAATATAACTTCTAGACATGATGCTACAAATAAACCAATTGTGGTCTAAGATCTCATTTATTTAATTTTTTAAAGAATTTCTTGTAAGTTTAAGCGTCTATTCATTTACGTTTTCATTTTATTGTTTCTCTGTACAACTCTTTCAAACTAAGCCGCATTTTTCTTATGATTAGTCAATCAATTCTTTTATGCTACATTGTAACATAACTGAATATAGTCTCAATCGTGTTATTTCTTATAGTGAGAGCAGTTTTTGTTATTATTCTTATTGTTAAACTGTTCATCTGAGAGGTGTTTTCACCCGGTTACAACTTTCAACTACAGTCCACACTCCTTTAAAGTTAGTCATTCGTTGTAGGCTCAATGGACATTTTAATTAGGTTTATATATTTTCTTGAAGTATCAAAAGCTTTTTGTTATAGGAATTTACAACAATGAAATCTATCACTACTACAGTTTTATCATTAGGCCTATTACAATGGAGTTTATTAAAATTTATAGATATCTGGTAGCCATGCCTATGATCGTAAATACTGTATTTTCATTAGCCTTATTAGCAGATGCTTTACTGATGCCTGAGATTAGGAAAACATTTTATATATTTCTGAACTTTAGGACCATAAAACGTTTTAACGTTGTCATTTCTTTACAAACATTAACTATTATTATATGATATAGATATTTTAAGTTTACACAGAGCTATAAAAACGTTTGCAGTGAATATAGATATAGAAAGTTAGCTGTTAAGGCCCGAGTCACAGCCATTCACTGCGTTTGTGTCATATAAGTGTTCTTAATGAATTTAACAACAGTTTGATGATATTGATGGTTTTACTTATGTTATTTATTTACACTTTTATACTACAGCACGTATAGTTTCCTTTTATTCATATGAGGATTACTATTGCTGTGCTGTTTTTGTTGTTTAAATTTCCTTTTAATTGTATTATGTGTTTTAAATATTTTTGCGTTTTTATAGTGATTTGCAATAATAGCCTTTGTTTGGTTTTTTCGAAACAGTCTTTTAGTTCACCTTTTGAGGATTATCAGCAGACTATTATTATTACTTAAAGTAATTTTTATTTGGTTTCATATATAAACATAGTTTATTTTATATCAAAAACGTCTAAAAAATATACACCTACAATAAAATTAATTAAATCGTGACGTAGTTTGCGAAGAACATGGTTCCCATGTTACATTGGCAGTCAGCTCACTGTTTTGACAGTTGTCAGCTGTTACATTTTATAATGAAGACAAATGCAGACAAACCTGTCAGTTGATGAGGTGACGTCAAACAGAAAAACGTATTTAATTCATTTGACGAGACTAATAACTATTGGAATATTTGATCATAAGAATAATTTTTAAAAAAATGGTATTCAATTAGGTTTAAAATTAATTGTTTTTGATATCAGATTTAATTTGTTATTGGTAGTTTTCTGAAGAGAAAAATGTTTGACACATTTAGGTAATAATTAATTTGTGGTACCTTGCGGGGATTAGTAAGTTGTATATATGTTGTATAGCCTGTAAGTTATTTAAACTCAAAGAAAACATTGACTCTGGCAGGTGGTTAGCGGAAGCTGTTGTAAGATGGCAAGGGCTTCTGACTGTCTATTATTTCTGCATGTATATATAACATGTTTATAAATGAAGGAAATGTAATAAATAGTCAAATTTATTATAGTAAAGGGTATTACGTACCCCTTGACAAAGGTACCGTTTGATTGTAACCAAGGTATGTTATGGAAAGAAGTGGATAAGTTTTTATGTTTGGTTTAACAAAACGTTACAGAAGTGTTAGTTATTGGATTTGGTTTTATTTTTGATATTTTATAAGTTATTGATATTTTTGTAATTTTTTTTTTTTAATTAGCTTTTAGACGAATGTTTGTTTTAGTACAAACTAATAACGCTATTCGGTTCTGCACTTATTCAGATCTCATACGTCATCGATATTATTATAGAAATCATTCCTGGAAATGTTTATATACGTTAGTAACACAAAATATATAATGCAACTTGTCTCCAATACCTGAATAAAGGATATTTTGAAATAAATACACATTTAACCTCTTCAAAACCTAATAAGATCAAGGATTTTAAAAAAAATAGTAGTTATTTGCTATTATAATGCACCAAAACTTAACTATAAAGTATCGGGGTGGAAAAATTGAATATATATATATATATATATATATATATATATATATATATATATATATATATATATATGAAGTTGATATATTACTATTGTAAATACTTTTATCCACCACTAAGTGCAATAATTTTACCTTGTATCATGAGGCACCTTTTGGTCACTTGACCATTCTCGAATCACTGATTATTTTTCTGATGTAGATGTTCGGTCTGTGATGTTGGTATTTGGTGACGTTACACGCATTTTCTCTTAATTTGCGTGTATAATGTTTCTATATAGTATGTCTTCTGTATATGTGGTCTGTAAAAATAATGGACAACGAAAAATATCAATATATATATATATATATATATATATATATATATATATATATATTATATTAAATATGATGATATGTTTTCTTGTATTATAGTTAATAAATTTAAAATATTTCAAAAACAAGAATTCTTTTAATGAATATATTTATTCAAAGCTTATCGCCGATAAAATAGTACCAGCATCTTCAGGAATATAATTATATAATAAAATATTTTTACAAAATTGATAAATTAATGATAAATTGATAGAATTTTGTAAAAATATTTTATTAGATAATTATTTTTCTGATGATGCTGGTACTATTTTATCGGCAAAAAGGTTTGAATAAATATATTCATTAAAAGTATTCTTGTTTTTGAAATATTTTAAATATATATATATATATATATATATATAATTATATATATTAAATATATATATAATTATATATATATATTAAATATATATATAATAAAGAAACAGTATGTACGTTCAAACGTAAGGTGGTAAGAGAAAACAGCATGGTTTAAATTTATTGTAACTCTACAGGCACGATGGTTGCTGAGTTCAACAGATACCGAGGGCTTGAAAAGATAAAAGCGGATTCAAAAGTATAGGAATTGCTAAGGTGGGAATTAGAACCATGGCCTGACAGATAGTTAGATTTATTTATTAGAGGGGTAAACTCTAATATAAGCCCAAAATAAATGCTTTGTCGGGGAAAGTCGTATTTCCCAAAACAAGCCAAGTGTAACGTCGACAAAGAAATTAAGGCGGCCGAAGAAAGGAGATATAGAAGCAATGAGCTACCTAGGAATCGAGAAACTGGATTAAGAAGAAGTCCGGGGAGTCGGACAGGGCTCCTGTTTGATAGGTTAGAGAAGAGGCCAACCCTGGGAGCCGGAAATAAGAAGATAAAGAAAGTGCAGTCTTGAACCCAAAGTGGATCAAGACGTCAACTTACGGGGAATCTGATGATCGTGAAGCTAATCAATCAAAAAGAATAAATACCAGTTGATTAAATAATTAAAGTGCAATTCTTGTAACAAAAGTTTATATTTAAAGCCAAGAAGTATATTCCGAAACGGCCATAAAAAGTAAATTTATCATAGTTTATGTATTAAAATTAAAACATACGCACCATATGTTTTAATTCTGGCTATAAATTAGTTACAAAATGCCTGTTTTTATTACTTGGATGTAAAACCAGGTTGATTATAATACTTAATGTGTACCATAAATGAAAAATTATGATTTAAAGAATTTTGGGAATAAAAAATATTCAAATAAGTAGCCACTCTGCACATGTGTCTCGCCCGCAGTGAATGATAGTTTTTTCCAAACACACATTTCTGTAGAAGTATAAAGTCATATGGGAAGATCTTCATTGGTTTAAAATTAGGATTTAGTTTAATGTTGTCAGATCTGTCCAATATTTTATTACCGTTTTTTGTAGTCTACTCAAAAATATAAATTCAACCAATAAATAACATCGTCACGTGCTCAATGATCTTCATTCTTTTAATACTCTCCTTTTATAGCTTATTTATCAGTATTATTGTTTACTAATGATTTATGAAATTTCCTGTTAAAGTTTATGTTTGTTTTAATTTAGCTTGACTGAAAAATTGGTTGCATTAAAACGTTGATAATGGAATTGATCGATCCCACAGCAGTCTTGTTTCTTCTAAGGTGGCAAATTGTTTGAAAACAAAGAGAGTAAATATAAAGACCTCATCGCAAAATTGAATTACTTTGTAATAAACATGTTACAACATAGTTTCCTAATTGAATTGGCTTTATCTTGGGAGCAAATATAAAAAGTAACACTGCAAAGTATAAACGTTAGTTATCGATCACACTATGCCCTATTCAAACTCATCACCCACGCCTTTAAATACAATTAAATCTACAATAAATATTTTAAACTCTCTTATTTCCTGAAACATTAAAAATTAAAATAAATAACATTACATTGTTACAGTGTTTAATCGTGCGATTTAATTAAACATTTCCTTTTTTACAAATTATCGTAACCAAATTGGTTTAAAAAATATATATTTACAATATCAAAGTAAATAAGTAATTTAATTATGTAATATAGTACATTATATAAAATTTGTTAAACAATAAGGTAATTGACGTATACACATATCAAAATAATAAAACAGTAGTAACTACATTTATAATACCTAAAATTTTACAGTTTGATACTTTTTTACCTATAAAATGATTGTTCACGCTAATATTATAATTTCGTTATAACAAATTTTATGGATAAATATGGGCAAAGCGTATAGACAGATTTCATGATTGAGACATTATACTGAAATATTTATTAGTTCTAAGAATTTATATGTACTCTCAAATTTATCTGTGAAAATAAATGTACTCTCACAAGAATGAATTTAAATGCTTTTATCCTGTAAACCATAAATAAAAATATATTTTTTTCTGGCAAAGTAACCTAAACCAGACATCAAAGTACGTTACACAATATCACACGACTTACGTCAACAAGGACGTTAGTCATTAGTACTATTATTGTTTTATAATGGTAAAGCATTTTGGATAATATGGCAAAGTAACTTAAACCAGACATCAAAGTACGTTACACAATATCAGACGACGTACGTCAACCAGGACGTTAGTCATTATTACTATTAATGTTTTATAAGGGAAAAGCGTTTTGGATAATATGGCAAAGTAACTTAAACCAGACATCAAATTACGTTACACAATATCAGACGACGTACGTCAACCAGGACGTTAGTCATTAGTACTATTAATGTTTTGTAAGGGAAAAGCGTTTTGGATAATATGGCAAAGGAACTTAAACCAGACATGAAAGTACGTTACAGAATATCAGATGACTTACGTCAACCAGGACGTTAGTCATTAGTACTATTAATGTTTTATAAATAAAAAGCATTTTGGATAATATGGCAAAGTAACTTATACCAGACATCAAAGTACGTTACACAATATCAAACGACATACGTCAACCAGGACGTTAGTCATTAGTACTATTAATGTTTTATAAGGGAAAAGCATTTTGGATAATATGGCAAAGTAACTTAAACCAGACATCAAAGTACGTTACACAATATCATACGGCTTACGTCAACCAGGACGTTAGTCATTAGTACTATTAATATTTTATAAGGGAAAAGCATATTGGATAATATGGCAAAGTAACTTAAACCAGACATCAAAGTACGTTACACAATATCAGACGACTTACGTCAACCAGGACGTTAGTCATTAGTACTATTAATGTTTTATAAGGGAAAAGCATTTTGGATAATATGGCAAAGTAACTTAAACCAGACATCAAAGTACGTTACACAATATCAGACGACTTACGTCAACCAGGACGTTAGTCATTAGTACTATTAATGTTTTATAAGGGAAAAGCATTTTTGATAATATGGCAAAGTAACTTAAAGCAGACATCAAAGTACGTTACACAATATCAGACGACTTACGTCAACCAGGACGTTAGTCATTAGTACTATTATTGTTTTATAAGGGAAAAGCATTTTGGATAATATGGCAAAGTAACTTAAACCAGACATCAAAGTACGTTACACAATATCAGACGATTTACGTCAACCAGAACGTAGGTCATTAGTACTATTAATGTTTTATAAGGAAAAAGCGTTTTGGATAATATGGCAAAGTAACTTAAACCAGACATCAAAGTACGTTACACAATATCAGACGACTTACGTCAACCAGAACGTTAGTCATTAGTACTATTAATGTTTTATAAGGGAAAAGCGTTTTTGATAATATGGCAAAGTAACTTAAACCAGACATCAAAGTACGTTACACAATATCAAACGACATACGTCAACCAGGACGTTAGTCATTAGTACTATTAATGTTTTATAAGGGAAAAGCATTTTTGATAATATGGCAAAGTAACTTAAACCAGACATCAAAGTACGTTACACAATATCAGACGATTTACGTCAACCAGAACGTTAGTCATTAGTACTAATAATGTTTTATAAGGGAAAAGCATTTTTGATAATATGGCAAAGTAACTTAAAGCAGACATCAAAGTACGTTACACAATATCAGACGACTTACGTCAACCAGGACGTTAGTCATTAGTACTATTATTGTTTTATAAGGGAAAAGCATTTTGGATAATATGGCAAAGTAACTTAAACCAGACATCAAAGTACGTTACACAATATCAGACGATTTACGTCAACCAGGACGTTAGTCATTAGTACTATTATTGTTTTATAAGGGAAAAGCATTTTGGATAATATGGCAAAGTAACTTAAACCAGACATCAAAGTACGTTACACAATATCAGACGATTTACGTCAACCAGAACGTAGGTCATTAGTACTATTAATGTTTTATAAGGAAAAAGCGTTTTGGATAATATGGCAAAGTAACTTAAACCAGACATCAAAGTACGTTACACAATATCAGACGACTTACGTCAACCAGGACGTTAGTCATTAGTACTATTATTGTTTTATAAGGGAAAAGCGTTTTTGATAATATGGCAAAGTAACTTAAACCAGACA
The DNA here is from genome assembly GCA_036971475.1 of Prosapia bicincta. Taxonomy (NCBI): domain Eukaryota; kingdom Metazoa; phylum Arthropoda; class Insecta; order Hemiptera; family Cercopidae; genus Prosapia; species Prosapia bicincta. The sequence continues at coordinate 189,296,488 of JBAIZL010000004.1, read as the reverse complement.
TCAAAGTACGTTACACAATATCAAACGACATACGTCAACCAGGACGTTAGTCATTAGTACTATTAATGTTTTATAAGGGAAAAGCATTTTTGATAATATGGCAAAGTAACTTAAACCAGACATCAAAGTACGTTACACAATATCAGACGATTTACGTCAACCAGAACGTTAGTCATTAGTACTAATAATGTTTTATAAGGGAAAAGCGTTTTGGATAATATGGCAAAGTAACTTAAACCACACATCAAAGTACGTTACACAATATCAGACGACTTACGTCAACCAGGACGTTAGTCATTAGTACTATTAATGTTTTATAAGGGAAAAGCATTTTTGATAATATGGCAAAGTAACTTAAACCAGACATCAAAGTACGTTACACAATATCAGACGACTTACGTCAACCAGGACGTTAGTCATTAGTACTATTATTGCTTTATAAGGGAGAAGCATTTTGGATAATATGGCAAAGTAACTTAAACCAGACATCAAAGTACGTTACACAATATCAGACGATTTACGTCAACCAGAACGTTAGTCATTAGTACTATTAATGTTTTATAAGGGAAAAGCGTTTCGGATAATATGGCAAAATAACTTAAACCAGACATCAAAGTACGTTACACAATATCAGACGACTTACGTTCGGAACTATCGGTTTAACACGTGATCCTTGTGATAGACGTGCTCTCTATTGGGTTCATAAAGAGATGTGTGACCTCTTTCTAAAAGGAATGATGGACAGTAAAATTTGGAATAAAGATAACCAAAAAGAAAAATACATAACTTCCCTGTTATTGGAAAGAGTGGAAATTATGATTCGTAACAGTAAAGTCCCTTACCTGAAATGTAGGTTCTCTCCTAACGTAAATTTTACATGTTACCTAATCTTAACACCTTGATTAGAAAGAAATATTAGAAAGGCAAAATTCAATACACGTTACAAAAATAACTTAAAAATCTGCCAATTTTTTAAATACTTTTTATTTTTAAAATTATTTGCTTTATATAAAAAAATATTAGTAGATAATTAATAAATAATATTTATTAATAAATTTAAAGAAACATTTCCTGCGTGGATATTATTCTTGATATTTAAGAGATTTTCTTCTGTATATTCTTACTCTTGTACATAGTAAGTATATATCCTTCAATGTAAAAGTTTATTATACATTAGAAATGTGGATTTCATGCCTGATTGATGTACAAATATACCATGGCTAATTGCTATGGATTGTGTATTTATTTTTGTGTAAGTTATTGTCCACATATTAAAAACAAATATTGCAAACTGTTTAACATACTCTTATGTGTCTTTGGCTTCAGTAACAATTGACACTTTGCAAGTCTTAAAGTAGAAATAGAATATGACGTTCTAGTTGTTATTTTTAAAAATAGTTTTTTAGAATCAATAAACTGAAAGCAATGGCTAAAAATAAATAACTAGCGTATTAAGTAAATTTGTTGTAATATATGTAGTCAATTTTTAAGATAATATTTTGTTAGATTATATTTGTTAATTTTATATTAATTAATTAAAAACTAAAAGATATATAAATTAATAAAATATCTATAATTATAACTAATTAATAATTGATAACTCTAATTATAAACTAAATTAAACTATATTTTTAAATAGTTTAATATAAAAATAATTTTTATTTTAGTTATGTATTAGGTATAGCTATACTAATTATAATAGTTAACCGTTGTGTTGTATACCTAATGGCAATTTTATCGACGAAACAACTGTGAAATGAATATTTTTGTAATGAATAGTATGTTTAATATTGACCTCTTATTTTATTCTTATTAATTTTATGCTTGAATTATACGACTTTCAGATACTGTACGTTAGAATAAATAGACAAGGACACTTTAGAATATGAATCGTTTAAATACAAATTGTTTTGAGTGATGTGTGTGTATGTGTTTAATTGTAGTTTTGCGAAAAAAATATACACGAATATCATTTGTGAATAAATCTATTTGTATAGTTTTATAGAATTTGCGCGCATTACAAAAATTTCTATAACTCAATTTTATTTTAGAAATAACCGTGTTAAATCAAGATAGTCTATTCTTAGGAAAATCCGATAAAGTTGAAAATGTTTTTTTTTTTAATGAGACATAATTAAAACGTAAAAATAACTCCCAAAGCCGAAATATTTTTAGTATGTAAATATTCTGATAGTTTTAGCCTATATAGTTACCACCGTAATGTGAAAAAATACAAACAATTTAATCTTTATAAAAATAAGTATTTTTTTAAAAATAATAATTCAGCTGGCTTGTGACTTAAGGTTATATAAACACAATAAATATACACAACTCACAATTACAAAATTTTATTTTCCCAATGGTACTACTACAAACATACAATTTTAACTCTCCAACTAAATATGTTTGTAGTAGCATCACTGATAATGCTGACGACATATGTCATTGAAACGCGTATGTAATTAAAGCTTTATACTTATAAGTGGTGTATATTTATTGTTTTTATATTTTTATAGTGTCGTTTACTCTGCGCTTAGTGTGATCATAAACCTTTCCTCTCAATAGGCTTTTAATAAATTTAATAAAGTTCTAAAGTGGTTTAGTTGTTAAGTTACGTAAAAGTTTTTCCGATCATCAAGAATAATAGAGATTATGTGAGATTATATTATTCCAAATGTAAAACAAGAACAATTTCATAAAACAGGACGCAAATCATAAAAATAGGTTCGGGTAAAATATAAAAGGTTACTTTTCTAATAATACTTTTCCTTAATTAACTCATTATTGCTTCAGTGAAGTGAATGGGAATCCTAAATGTTTAAAAATAACATTATTTTAGTTAGGAATCTATCTCAGAAGTAGGTTGTTTTGATCTTAAATCTTTCTTCACACGTTCTGCAGAGACGACCTTGTTCAATCTATGACCTACTTTTATATATCTAGTTATTTACCTCTATAATTCAATGCTATTAAAAATTCCATAACCTCTAATGATTGTGTTGGGTTTATTTCCTGAATACAAATGCTTGTCTCCGTTTCTTGTTCTCTATCTTTCTTTCTAGCTCGGATGTAATATCGATTCTACTCTTATGTTTATGTGTTGAAATTTTTACTTGTGTATTTCTTTCTTAAATGTCATTCCTAATTATTTACATAATATTTAAAAATTCCTAATATTAAAGTAGTAAAAACTTTAGTCAGGTTCAACACTATGTCAATGTTTTGTCATGAATATGTAAATTGTTTTTTCTCGTTAATTTATTCAAAATCTTATTGAGTATTTATTGTTTTAGCTTGGATCTAGCAGAGTCATCAAAAATATTTTTGCTAGAAGAGGGTTGTGAGTTGAGAGACTAATTAAAAACAATAGTTTTTTGTTAATGTTTTTCCTATAACGTTTAAAAATGGGGTTGTTTTATTAAAATAGGCCTAAAAGTATATTTAATGCAATGCATATTATATTGCTTTATCGCCAATACTATTTAAATCCTTATGCTTTAATTTTACTCAGGTAGAGATTAGTCTTCATTTTTGATGAGAGCGGGTTTATTACAGGTAAGAGTACCTCTCGTAACGTCTTATTCACCCCATTCCGAAAACCAGGGGATCTCTAGGTCCTTTGGTTTGTTTTATCTTATTACTCAAACTATTCATTGTTCTTCTAACTTACAATGTAAGAAATGTGTAGACTCCCTTCTATGAGCTCGATAAAGAGTAGGTTGGCTTCCGGTATACGTGCCGCCATGATCTCCCTGCGTTATATATCAACATGTGTTAGGCCCTTCCACATCTTTCTTATTATGCGTTGTCTGATTGTCCTAATTCTTAGAAAACAGATATAATTATATCATAACACTTTATTCACTGTGAGTATCTACCATAGAAAAGCTTCATACTATATACTTTTCGATCAGTAATAATAGGCTTATTTATTCTCTTTTTTTGACAGTAAACACGTTTTTCCCTTAAAAAAATTAGTTTCGGCTGATTGTATTCGTCATATTACCCACTAAAAACGTTTTTCGGCTGTCAAAAACTCTTCCAATTATTTTCGGCAGAGAGGCCGAGGCTTATCTGTTTTTCTCTAGCCGTGCCTAATGAGTTTACATTCTCTCTATCCTTCTATCCTTAGTTCCTCCTCTTCTCCGTTTGATTTTTCAATCCCATTCTCTCTTCTACATACATCTTCAGAAATAATTCAAGGTGGCAAGGTCCAGACATAATGTGAGATAAACGTCTTACAAGCAACAGGTTCCTGACAGTGTACTAGTTTATAACGAAAATTACTGGTAACGTTAGGAAGAACTAAGTTCAGAGCACTTTTTGTTTAGTTAAGAAACTATAAGAAGTTCAGTTTATAGTTAAATACTGTGCTTTTGTGATGACAACGTTGAACTTGTTGCCACAGTTACTGATCCAGAATACTATTTGCCTATCGCACACTTAAACAAAGTCTTGCTAAAACAATCTCTTTTCATCATCTTTACAGAATAGTGTCTTGTTAAATAGTAGAATAGTGAATTGTACCTTGTAAATAAAATTTATTCGGTTCAGTATTACTCACTTTATGATAAGATAGCTTTTTATCCCTCAATTGTTATAGATAATAGAACAAATAAGTTAGAATTTAATGGATCGTAACTTTCCAGGTCAAGCAAAGATCAGAAGGCAAAAAAGGGGAAAATCTTTCCTTTAAGATCCTAATTGGTTTTTAAAGTTTATAAAACAGAATAAGAATCAACGTATCCAACGCAATTTACTTATAAATTGTTATAATTGACGGACACTGTTCGCTTTTCCAACATAAAACAACTATGTACATTTAAGTAGTAAATGTGGGAGAAATATGTATAACGCATGAACAAATATATTAAGGTTAATTACTATAGAATTGTAATTGTCGTGTATTTATTTCGACATACGTTTTTGATGAAATATTTGAGTCACGTTGCAAAATGTTTGCGATAATCTTGAATAAATCTCATTCCCCCGAGTGGCTTTGGCGTAAGTGACAATTGACACTTTGCAAGCGTTGAAGTAGAAATATGACGTTACAGTTGATATTTTTAAAAATACGTATTATAAAGTAAATAATCAGAAACCAATGTCAAAACATTAATAAAGTTAGAAAAACAAACTCATAACTATAGTTCAATAAATTATAATTTCATACTTACTTTTATTTTTTAATTTGATCAACCTAATAGCGTTCAGTTTCTCGTCCTCGAACGGATGTTGCGCAATTCAAACTGTCACACTTGAGAAAGTATTACCACTCACTTTGAAACAAACTTTTATTTTTAGGTTGAAGGGGTAGAGTAACAGGGGATTTTGAACATATGACCCATGCAAGACAAAATTCAGCTGTATTTGTTAAAATAGCTTGTATTTCATCTATACTGCATGCACAGTGTACAGATCCTTCGTTATAGCATTAGGTTTTCAAATAATTATACGTTTTAATTCACAGTACGTTCTTTATATTTAAGAGCAAATTGTCTGAGAGTCTTTGAAAAATCCCAAATGAAACCAACTGAGGAAACAATAGTTATAGCTATGATTATAGCAATATCTATATTAATGCCATATTGACATAAGACGGCTCGGTAATGCATGATATAAAATGAGGTTGTTAATAATTACCTTACGTACATGGTGGTAGCTATATTTTCCTACTTTACCTTGGGCTGAGCCAAAATGCCTATTGCTACGGCACTGAGGCATATCCAGTTGATAGGACGACCTAGATATCTATCGATTTGTTCTACATTTGGCTCGGAAAGACTTACAAATGCAATTTCCAGAGTTAAGCCTGTTCACACGTAGTAAGTTGTATTAGTGGTTTAAACTAATCACGGTTGGTTCACTCTCTTTACAGGGATGGTGCTACGACGCATGCGTGATCTATACGGCTTGGATCTCTAGTCTCTATTATAAACAATAAATTGTTCATTAGTTTGTATTTGCTATAAGTAATGACAATGTGTGGCAACAATTTCATTTAGGGTTTAAAATGTTGCTTATATATATACACAGTAAACTCCCGATTATCCGTGGAATAGGGTGGGCCGGCAACGACGGATAACTGAATTCCCCGGATAATCCTCTATGAAGAAAGAATACGCAATATATCGATTATTACACCATAAGTTACACAAATAATGACCCCGGTTAATGCAATTCACAAATAATCTTCAGAGGACAAAATAAACACAGAAAATATTTTAAATGTCGATGTATTTAACGGATTATAACATGTACATTTATATGTCTAACTATTTACAATACGTACATAAGTATATGTCAAAAGTAAGTATGTATGCACATATCTAATTTTCTTTACACATAATCTGTCACTTTCGCCTGTTTTTTTGTGAGCATTGATTTAGCTTTAATGTGCGATCAAAGTTTCTTGAGAACCATTTTGTCTCACAGTGTCTACGTGTGCCAGAAAGCCATAAAGATCGACAATGTATATGACAGAAATGGATAATGCATATGTCACGTCCTAGACTATTTATAGCCGAGATTAGCTGAAATTTGTTTATAATCTTATTATACACATTAGGTTTTCGGGCGTCCAAGCATTTTGTCATTGTCTCTTATATACAGTAGTCTGCTCGCTCCTTTTATTTCGCTGGCCCGCGTCAGGATGCTTCCCTTTCAATGTAAAAATTAGTACGTACATATTTACATATCTATTCCCTTCATCTTAACTTCTATTAAGCCTTATATGTATTTACGTCGTAATGAATCT